>JACXGK010009264.1:0-20329 GCA_016801125.1 Novumbra hubbsi
CAGCCTCACTAGCACAGGAGTTTCATGTATTTTATAACTGCTGTTTCTACAAAACTTGTGTTATAACATACATGTAAGTCAAACAACTACATGTATTGTGTTATGCAAACCCGTAGCTGTTTTGAGACAAAATTCCCACGTTTGTCATGTATTTGTTTTCTTTGACTAATCTCACGAGTCATGCGTCTTATCTCAACTGTATACGTATTTACGTGACTTATGGTTACAGGTGAATAGCCTTTCGGTGTCAGCACTTAGGCCAATAGATATGTCCCAAAAAAATACTGAGTACAATTTTGAGGAAAGAGAGCAAACAAGAGAAAAAGACAGAGGGAAGTTTGGCTACCTGGACCCTTCACACTGTTACAGAGGTTGATGGTGAGATCATCCACCACATCCACCAGGAAGGAGAAATCCTTCACGTTGTACATGTGAATATCATCCGGGTCTGAAGCAATGGACCTCAACTCATTCTCGTCAGCATTCTTCACACCTATATAGTTCACGAAACACCACAATATTTACTTGCGTTGGGGTCCGTGACAGAACAGACTAAACGAAACTGTTTATCGTACAGTCAAAACCTGTAAACCATGAATATCCGTTTATGGCAAACACGTGCCTCTCGCCGGACATGCTTACAAACATCAATGAGGAAATGATCAATGCAAGGCTCTGTTTAGACAAGAAAGGCCCCCCACCGATGGCATAGAGCTCAATGTTATCATCCCTCAGTCGCTGGGAGTTGGTGACGATCTCGTCCTGCGACTTTCCGTCTGTGATGAGCACCCCGATCTTGCGGGCGTCTTTACGCAGGCCAACGTTGGGCTTGAAGTTGTTATTCAGGATGTAGTTCAGGGCCATGCCTACAGAGAAGGTCGATGGTTAAGATGTTAGCTGTGCATTGGACTTCAGCTGAGTGTTGACAGACGTTAGTTGAGTCCTCGTTGGCGTCACCTCACCTGTCATGGTGTTTCCTCCTTTGTAGGGAAGGTCAGCCACGGCCTTGAGCAGTCTTTCACGGGTTGGGTGGGCATTGAGATGCCACTCAGTCTTTGGGTCTCCACTGTACTGAACCATACCTGGACAGAACAAACCCAGTACGACCACAAGCTGAGGTTAGACTCCACGTGTGCTGTATAATCTCTTTCAAATTCAGTGATTTAATGTTAAAAAAAAATTTCCCCGGCATCCAGTCCAGCGCTCACTTGGAGAGACTGAGCTTTTCGGGGGTGATCACACGGCACCGACCACATCGCGTTTCGTCTCACACAGCCCTGATCAACTGAACATTACCAATCATGACTCTCTCCGGGCCGATCTCGAAGACGCCAACGAT
The DNA here is from genome assembly GCA_016801125.1 of Novumbra hubbsi. Classification (NCBI taxonomy): domain Eukaryota; kingdom Metazoa; phylum Chordata; class Actinopteri; order Esociformes; family Umbridae; genus Novumbra; species Novumbra hubbsi. The sequence goes on from JACXGK010009264.1 coordinate 1,340, forward strand.
GCGAGCGATGAAGGCGCGGATCGCTCTGAAGTTCAGTCGGCCAATACTCCATGAGCCATCAACGAGAAGGATGATGTCAGCCTTGGCCTGGGTCTTGCACTTGACCTCTGTAACGGGGGAAGGGGGAGGGCCGTGAGAGGGGAGCGGATGTGTCCTCATACCGTCCGTGTTGTGCGCTGGGCGAGACAATGTGCGTAGGAAGGGATGAGGATAGAGACGCGAAAAAACCAAGAACCAGACAAGTCCTTTCACAAAAGACAAACATGACATTACATGACATTACATGACATTATGAAATAGGGTACACACTCCAGATACAAACAGCAAATATCGGAAAACAACATCTCGCGGGAAGACATCACAAGAACACACTAACTATACACCAAACGTTTCTATCCAAAAAAATCTTTCTTCTTTGTCTGGGGGGGGGACACATTTCGCGGCAGTATTACTCGTGCAGGAGCGTGAACTCTTTTCTTCACCCCGGACTCTCAGCTTCCTTGCCACCTTTTCACACTTTTTTTTTTCTTCTTCAGTTCAAATCCCGTCGTTTGTTAGGCGAATCCGAAACGCTGTGTTACTGGCTCGCGGCCTTCGGGGGGGGTGCATGTGGGGTTCTGCCCCCTTACCCCTGAAAAACAAGATCATCACTGCTGACAGGTGAAACATGACAGGCTCCCCCAAAATGATTGCCTGCTGTGCTCCCCACACGCTACACGAGTAACCTTGCAGGGAGGGCCGGCTCATCGCTTGTTCTGCGCCCTACGCACAAAAGACCCAGATGCGTTAAGTTGTTTGGACACTGGACTATGAATTCGGCCACTGTGTCAGCAACGGAAAACAAGTCCGAAGAGATCTAAGTAATTGGCGAAGTGTGCGTGTTGTTTATTTGCGACCGTGGTCTGGTGCCGGGCGGACTAGAACCTTCCGTGCTCGGCTGAGCGGGCGAAGTGTCGTTGTGTGTCTGTCTAAGCTCTCTGTTACTGAGAGGGAATTCTGCCCAGGGTCAACAGCGGCTGTCTACGGTCTTACATGAGAAACATTTTCCCGTCCAGCACGGTCAGCGGCGACCCAGGCTGCGCTGAAGACCTGCCCGGATTGTAAAACAATCCGCAACTTGCACGCAAATTAGCTTATTCCCACTGTGACAGCCTTTTCAGGGATTCACAAAGTGGATTCTGGTCATGACCTGGGACAAGGATTAGACTTCATTGAGGACTGAATAGTAGTCTTGGCAATAGCTAAATAAAATACCAAAACTTAATTGCGACTTCCATCAACAAGAACCACAACATTACAAACGTTTCTAGACCTACCCTTTTTATATTTTTGCGCAAATATCAATGCAAATGACCCAGGAAAAGAAACAACACAATTGGTTGACGGGCAGCCGGGCTAATTGTGTAAAACAGACTGGGGTGCAATAGATTTCTCCATTATCTGATTGTTGTAAAAACATTCCTCCGTTAACCACTGACATTACAATCTCATTGTTTGGCTGTGGTGGTGATACGAAATATTTGTGACAACAGCAAAAAAAAAAGTTTATCCCCAGTCCCAGTCTAAATTACAGTGAGGCAGAAAAGCTCTGCAAAGATAAACAGCATTTAGTGCTAATTAGAATAGATGTGTGTAGGGTGATGTGTAATTAAAATGGATCTGTGATGTGGCTTTGTTCAAACAAATCCATTACAGTGAGGTAACTTCACATTGGGAGGACTTCTCCGTTGTGCTCCTCTGTTCTACTCTACAAATGGCTCAGGCTGGGACACACAGTGTTTGTGTGGTGATCTGAAGGGCTGCACCAATAGCTAAAACGTTGCTGATTTAAAACCCTGAGCTGACAAGGTAGACAAACAGACGGTGGAACGTTGTCTGCTAAATGATTAGTGTTCCATCCATCTTGCGTCCCAGTGAAGCCTCCAATTCCGTGCACACTTCTTGGGAGTATTGTGTGGTATAGAACACAGTCTATATGTCATGGTGCTGTGAGCTTCTACCGTTCCAAGGCGGCAACTTGGAGTCAGGTGCATCAGAGAGGGTAGTCTTCTCCTCTCCTGCCAGAGGATCAGAGCTGCCTCCATCAAACATTCCGAACACAGCCACAGAGTACTTTGTTCCGGCCCTGATGAGACGAAGACATCACAATCAAGGTTACCATCGTCCTCATTGTGGTAATGTACTATTATCACAGCGCCTCGGGTGCTTTTCAAACAGGATTCCCCACAATGCAATCATCACATAGCTCTGGTCACAAGTAGGACACAATCTGGAGCAGGCCCGTTCAAGTCCATTCCAGGGGGTGCTGATAGCAAGTGGAGTGAATGAACAACAAGGCAGAAACAGCAGGCGAAATATTTCAGCACCCCAGGAGCAGACTTGAACAGCCCCGATCTGAAAATGAAGGGTCACATTTTAGGTGCAACTAATGTCACCGTCAGAGAGGAATGGCTGTTTCTCACCTGAGTTCCTCTAGCACCACAGTGTTGTCATAGGGACCGACCTCCAGCTCTCCTAGGTCAACATCATTGCCACTGGGATGGAAGGTGACCTTGTAGCCTCGCACATCTCCAGGGGCTGGGTCCCAGGACACCCTGAAGCTGGACTTGCCAGGCTCAGAGGTCTTCAGGTTCCGTGGGGCCTTGAAGGGTGACACTACAAGAGAAACAAGGAAAGGGAAACCATATCAGTTGTAACTCACAAAGAGAGCCGCCAATCAACATTTGAATCGGTTTCTGATCACTGAATGGCACACACCTAAATTCCTAGCCTGACTTGACAAATTGCGTGGGCTAATTCAAACCAGTGTCCCTATGAACTATAAAATATAGATTCTCTTAGCCGATCTGCCGGCAAAACCAAATGCTACGTGTTAGCGGTGAGTGTCGTCTGGGGCACCCGGACCTCTTCCGGCGAGTCCCACAACACCCAGGCGCTAGCTAAACTCACAGCGTTTTATTCATGGACCAACGTACGTGTTGTTCCTACTCCTTGCCTTGCTTTTCCTTCCCCGCGCTTGTAGATGGGGTGCACCGTGATGTCATAGGTGGTCTTGGGCGTCAGGCGTGGCAGCACGGTGGAGGTGCCGGTAACCTTGGCGGCCACCTCTTTGCCGCCATCCGCGGGCGAGTATCTCACCCGGTAGTTGATAACTTTGCCGGGCGCGGCCGTCCACGCCACCCTCATGCTGTTGTCGGTTTCATCGGACACGGTCAGAGCCTTCGCTGCCGCGGACACTGGGGGACAGAGGGGACAGAGGGGAGCGTTTGGATAAGGCGCAACGGCGTTCAGGAAACATTTTAGAGTTTGCGTCTTTTTGCTCTGTTTTGTCCCGTTTTGCTCCGCGATTTCTGTGTTCTTCCCATTGTGGAAATCAGTTTAATCTTAACTATCGCTATCCTGAAAAGTAGCTAAGCTCCGTAGACCATGTAATGGGGTTTCATTTTCCCACCATTTCGGCATGAATAGTCTAGCCAAAGGCTACTTTTCCAAACAGTTAATGATCCCTGGTAAAAAAAAAATAAAAAGCATACAACTGGACGACTTGTTCACTGGAAGGAATGTTATTGGTGGAATAAACCTGTCCTCCGCCTGCTCAACGTGTTGACTGACCTGGACGGACCTGTTACCCTCTTACTGGAGAACCATTGGTTCCGCTATGCTGACCCAACATGGTAAACATGGGTATAAAGAGGCGATGTCTCCTGAGTCCCTCTCATACATCAGAGGGCTTTCCATATTTCCACATCTTACCAAGCGCTTTCGCCGGATTCTCGGGCGTTTGAGGACCTGTCCATCGTTGTGATGTCCCCTGTGCGGGACCGCAGGTCTTTTTGAGACCGTATCCAAATTCCGCTCCCACATACTCAAACGGGCCTCATGCAGGAACCATTACACCGCACACGTGCATCACTTTAAAATGTTCCCCTTCAGAAAAGTTGCGTTATCTCAGAGTTAGGAGCACATAATGCATCATAGCTGTCACCACTTACATTTTCCACCGCAGGCTTGAAAGGGAGCCTCAGCAATGGTTTCTGGGTAACACCGGATACCAAGGCCGTGGAGCAAGGACGATGAGACATGGGAGTATTTATCTATGTCACAGGGTTTTTTTCTCCTCCCCTTTACATCCGGACACAGTTCTACAGGGCGCCACGTTTTATAATTTACCCCTGCGGCCCAACAGTAAGCGCTGTCCCTAGCCACAGATGAGGCAGGCGGAGGGTGGTAATCGCCATACCGTCAGTGGTCTCCAGTCCGGTCAGCGGGACTCCGTCTCCTCTGCCGTAGCCGGCAGTAACCGACACCTGGTAGAGGGTCTCTGGGTTGAGTCCCTCCAGGACAGTGTTGGTGACGTCCCCAGGGACGGTCTTCTCCGCGGATTCGCCGCTGTACATGGACCTCCAGCGGACCTTGTACTCCTCTACATTCCCAGGGGCGGCTGTCCAGGAAACCGCAAAGCTGTCCTCTGTCACGTCGCTCGTGACAAGTTTCTTGGGGGAGCCCAATTCTTTTAAACAAAAATAAATTAAAAAAGGGTTTTATTAGGTTTTGTGTTCGGGATGAGGATTTGAGAGAGAAGACATGGTGGCTGACAGTGAACTATAACCCTGTTCCTAAAAAGGTTGGGAGGCGTTTTAGAAAATGCTTTTTTTGCTGACATCAAATTCTAAGTGGACATGTATCATTTTTAAAATATAAAATGGCTTGGTTTTAACATTTGATATAGTGTCTCTGTACTCCTCTCTGTAGAATGCAGGGTTTAAATGATTTGCACATCTGAATTTATTTCAATTTTACGCAGCATCGTCACATTTTGGGAAACAGGGTTAGGGTAACAGGCGTAAAAACTAAAAAATCGTAGCACACATGCCGACAACACACATATTCAAACGCATTACTGTTTACTGTTGACAAATCCTCACAACCAGGCAGAACCTCAGCAGCCATTTGCAGACAGCGCCGGGACAAGCTGAACTGTTTAGAGTACAAAGTGTTGCTACTGTGTCCGAAAGAATACAACAGACTGGGGAGAAAGTGAACAACTCCACAGAGACACATCTGTCCGGGGAGGCATGAGTGGGCCAACTAGAGGCAGAGCCACAACAAAGCAAATCGTGATAGAAGTCCGTTGTCGGGTTCACAGATGGAGTCAGGTAGCTGCGGTTGGACCGGACTCCTTTTTCAACCCGGCTGTTCTCAATTTCGGAGGGCTAAACTGGGATTACAAACATGCCCATCACCGTGACACACGGGCCCGGCCAACATATAGGGAACTCCAGATTAACTGATGCTCCGCAACTGTACACGTGTGCTTCACGTGCAGGGTGGATGGAAGAGGGTGTAGGGAGGAGAAGCTAGGACACACGTGCTAGGACACACGAGCAAGGACACACAACTCTCACGCCGCACAAACCCTTTAACAAAACCCTCGCCGTATTTATTTCAGTGGCCACATTCATTTTTCAGCAATCGGTGCCCCAGAGGGCAGAGTTTGCTGTGCATTTCAGACCATTGCATTGAACCTAATTTCCATCCACCCAAACCTTGTTTTCACCCACCCAAGTTCCTGGGGATGCCAAACAAACACACAAACTGAACACTCCCACCTCCTTGTTGGTTAGGCGTTGAAAATAGTTAAAATCCCACACAAGTGAAATGAAGAGGGTGAGTGGTAAACCTCTGTGTGTCTGACTATGATAATAATGAAAGCCATAAGAGAAAACCCTGTAACGGATAGTCAACAGCACAGTCCACTGATTATAGGGGAGCTTAGCCTGACAATATTACTCCCGAGATACAGAATTAAATGTTCATGCAAGCCTCAAAACCTTTGTTTGCTTCATGGACCAGTGAATCAGAGACAAACTGTGGAATAATTCTAGACAGCCCAGAGCCAAAGGTCAATCTGACCAAAACACCACAAATACTGCAAGCACATTCTGACTAAATTCTGTTCTCCTTCTGTCGTCCAGTCCACCGCTGAAGTCAAACAAGCAAAGTTCTGGTTCCACATCAAATCAACATGTGAACATGTGTAATCTTTCACATTGAAAAATAAACATATGGGGGGGGTTATAACTCAAGATTGTAGGGGGGTGAGATTAATTTAAGCATGTGTTTAGTTTTATAGATCAACTGGTAAGCTGCATCTGATTTTAGCACAAGCCTTTCCAACTTCCACGCCAGAAAAGAATCCATCAAACATAATGTTCCTCTGGACCAAACCATTCCAGCACTGGCTTAACTCTAATTTCCCTAATTTTACTACACACGTCCTGCCCACTGTCTCAACCGACCCAGAAGGGCAAGGCTACATGGACAAGCCTGGCCTGCAGATGAATGACGTACATGCCACAGCCTGTAGTCAACTGAAATGTATCACAAAGACCAACTTTCAATTGTAGCACACCACTGAGGTTTTTTTTCTTCTTCCCCTAACGATTTTGGCTACACTCTCTCTCTTAGTCGTGTCCAGTAACAATAATATGCTCTTCTAGGTCTGAGGTAAATAATCATTCTCTGGATTCAAGGCTGTGCCTGTTTCCTCCCTCCTATTATGTACCCTTTTAGCGTTCATGGACCTGTATGCCACAGAAACAAAAAGGGACTAATTAATGTGTTTAAAACGTATTACTTATTATTGGTGCAGACATATTAGGATAAACTCTACATTCCATAGGTATTCAAAGTTGGAGAACAGCAATGGGTTCGCAATTCAAAGTTGGGGTATTCATCATTCGAAATTACAATGGGTTGACCGTACTTCCTATTTATTCTTATATTCATGGGACTTGCTGAGTAAGAGCAATCGATTAACTGACTAAGATTTGATTAGCCTTCACATTCCATTCATAATAAGCAACAATAGATAAAAGTAACAAAGTTACCACAGCCAGTTGGAACTTGGCAATGAAATATGGCACTTTATTTATGGCAACCGACTGTCCATTTAGGATTTATTTTAAAACTGAAATAAAAGTAGATAATTGTAATTAAGCAGTGTGCTACTGCTTGACAAGGTAACTTTATGGCAAGGTGGCAGACAAAAATTCATCAACTGCTGATTTAGTTAGCTAGCCTGTAGCTCACAGTTGATTGTGTTAGCTAGCCTGTAGTTTACAGTTGCTTTAGTTAGCTAGCCAGTAGTTCACAGTTGATTTTGTTAGCTAGCCAGTAGCTCACAGTTGATTTAGTTAGCTAGCCTGTAGCTCACAGTTGATTTCGTAAGTTAGCCAGTAGCTCACAGTTGATTTAGTTAACTAGCCAGTAGCTCACAGTTGCAGAAATAAAGAAATGCTAAATTGTATGGTTTGTCATCGCAGGCAAACATTAGTGTAGCTGTGATGTTATCAATGAAACAAGCAAAAGTTGAACAATGGACAATTGATTTATCACATTCCGCCCCACATTTGTTACTATTCTAAATATTTATTCACTTATTAATATAAAATATTCACTTTTTATTACATCAGCAGTTTTTTTCTAGCAAACCTTGTTTTCCTTAAATCTTGACTATAATATGACAGTATAGTTTTATTTTTACTTTTGCAAAACAAAATATTTAACACAATTGTAACTTACAAAAAAAATTATATTTCAGAGGGAGAGCCCTAGAAAATGCTTCTAGTCCTATTCCCAGAGTTTTTGCAAGATATCCCATGACCCCCCCCCCCCCTTTATGGGGCAGACACATTGGCTCGCCAAGAGTTTTTAAATGAGGGAGCGTCTCAAATCCAGCTGTCTCCCTTTCCACGCTGTCCCTGGAGTCAACTAGTTAATATCCAAAAATCGGAAATCATGTCACAGACTCTCTCTTTTACATTTGCGGGATGTTCATTTAAAAATCTTTAGCAACATCAGCTTGTGAGTCCTCACATATATGATGCACGGTTACCTTTTATTGCATCATGCCATCACATCATGAATGCTGGGGGTGTCTGAAAAACACAGTTTAAAACTATGGTCCAATAGAAGGCAGAGTGCAGGTGCTAAAGGCCATGTCGTTTCGGCACCGCTTGTTTCTCCTAAAAACATCCCCAAAGGTCCAACAACAGCAGCCTGAACCCCGACATATGCCAGAGAGGGGAGGGGCCGAGGGAGAAACCAATCCACCCAACCAAAGGGGATTCTCATGTGTTTTTGCATTTATTTATTTGCCATAATTTTCTCCTCATTCACAGCAACCAGGGAGCAATTACCGTCCCCCCACGTTGTCACGGACAGGCCAAAAGACTGGTTTTCTTCCTCTCTTGTCTTACACGTTGCTGGCTTGCGGATTTAATCTAACATCCTTTCAGACACTGGTCAGATGCTCTAACGGTTAGGCTTTCTGCCGGCCCTAGAGAGGACATATCAACAACTACAGAGGCGAGCCACAGACCACCAATGCATTGACTTGGCCGGCAATGGTCTTCATGACCGCTGTTGACCACATCTGCAAGCCTCACTTGGTTTTCGGGTCTTCGTTCCCAGCGCCGTCTTGATCCCCCTGTCACCCCCCGTCCCGGATGGAAGTGGACGGCGAGCGCTAATTACGGAGGCGGCCGGCGTACAGTGCGAGCGGCTTGGCCGTCTTTTCACAGGTAACACTTTCCATATGCTTCAGCCGCGTTTAACATCCATTGTCTCACTGCTTTTCCCCTGTTGTTTGTTTAACTGAAATGATTCGGTCCTGCTCCTCCTGAAATGCTCGGTACACTCACTCGATTTAGCTCCCCTACGTGAGAAAATTAGGTACATGAACTCACATTCAAAAGACTTTCCAAGTTCTTCCTTCCCACCAGGGACTTGACCTGAGCTGAGCTGTGCTGGCGCATTGCTGGACACAGAAACTGCCACCACCCTAGGCATCGGGGTAAGGGGAACTTTTGGGATGTAGGACTGAGAAGGGCACAAGTCCAGAGCCTGACTAATAATCCCAACATGAACTCCTCTGGCCATCATAACTCCAAATCCCCACTACGTCAATGTTACAGCTATTATACTTCACTCTGTAGATAAAGTAAGCCAGGTTTTGCTTTAGGAATTCCCAAAACATTGATGCAGTGAGAGGACTTCCAAAACCAAATCCAGGTAGATATTCCACTCTTTGTTCAGTTGAGGACTGAAACATACCAAGGTTTTCCCTGGTGGTTGATGGAGCCCAACAGAAAGTCGGTGTGTTGACTTGGCAGCCTGATTAAAAGCAGGGAAAGTAGCCGTCGCTGTGTCAGCACATTAACAAACTCAGAGACTCTGAGACTCCAAGTCCCTTTAGGAGAGAAGACAGTCCGCCAGCTGGGGCTCGGGCCTAACCCAGACAGGGTGAGTTGCATTCTGGGAACGAGGCCTGTTCCCAGTCACAGCGGCAGTACCAAGTCAAGGACCAGTCAAATGTCAAATAAGCAACATCCAAACAAGCAATGTCCAAATCCTGAGGAGGGAAGGCTGGCTATCATCAAACTCTTTACTCTTTTGTATGAAAATGTCTGAAGGCAGAGATTTTAATAGCAGAACTTAGTTTTCTTTCCTACTGGATGGCACCAGTGTTACAAAAGCAGAGAGCCTTGCACGCCTGCCAGCTCTGAAGGAACGAAGCGTCAAATCCTCTTCCATTTTGAAAGTTGGCGACAGTAACTTGTGTGGACTTTTTCTTTTGCGTGGATGATCTCAAAAGCATTTTTTAGCTAATGCTCAGCCTTCTGAGTGCTATTTCGACAAGAGTCAGTGGGGGAATGTTTTTCCTGAAAGAGCAATGGTCCAGTCAGACCACTTCAGGGGCTGTATGTGTGGCGGCAGGGAGGGCGGTGTTGGGGGGGGGGACTGGAAGGCGGTGGCTTAGCTCAACGCAGCACCCTGGGTCACAGCTAAACCCTTCTAATCCTACTTACTGAGTAGTTGTGCGGAAGACCTCAGTCTTTGCCGACAAGTGTATTCAATTCCTGTCAACCCCTCACAAGGCACCAAACCTCACGTCCCCTTTCCCCCTTCAATACCGCCCACCAAAACCAATCCAGGCCACATTCCAACCAGACCCACCCATGCCAACCCAACCCATGCATTCACTGGACATGATTTAAGAAAATTATCAGAAAAGTGCAACATAGAAGTATGGATTTCCATATTTTGACCGGGAGCCACACTACATAGATACAGGACACAGGATGATCTCAAGAGGCCTCAAATTTTGGTTGATTTAACCAAACCTTATTTAAATCCCCATGGTCAAAACTTCATCCCCCTTATTAAGATATAATAATCATTTGGGCTCACACACACACACACACGTTTGTTCAAATCATTTTTAGAATAATTAAACTAAAGCAACTAAGGAAGTGTTAACAACACTACGAGAGCCAACGTTCAGGCCTAAACACAAAATGAACATGCTGTTGACTCATACAGCCCATTCTCAAGACGCAGACTAAGATCAGGCTCCACTATAAAACAGTCTTTGTCCAAAACAAGCCCTTCAAACACACAAACAAGCTACACATTTGAGGGACTTTGCCTACCTTCCAGCGTGGTGCCTTTCCCCTCTAGAGGCTCCCCCAGGCCAGAGGAGTAGCGTGCTCTGACAGTCAGGTCGTACTCGGTGTTCGGCTGCAGGTTTTTCAAGAGGGCATTGGTGCCATCTCCCTTCACCGACATCTCCTTTGTCGCTCCCCCCATCGAAGGACGGTAACCGACGCGGTACTGGAGCACTTGACCCGGTGCTGCCGCCCACGACAGTTTCATGGTGGACGCGGTCTGGTCGAAGACCCGCAGATCACGTGGGGAGCCCCGTGCTGGTTGAGATACGGAGCGGAAAAGTTACGCTGTTCATATGGAGCCATTCAAGGAGGGGGTTTCTGGGCAGAGTGGGTAGTTTAAGGCGTATGGACAAGTCCCTTCGGTGACTGTTTGATCTAGTCTAAAGACGGTAAAGGCACCGAGTCTTCATGAATCCAAGTATCCAGTCATATAATTACAGAAACCTGACATTTTTTGGAAAGCCACACTAAGTAGACTTAGTAGCAAAAAAACATAAATCCATCTTGGAGACACAGGCTGGGATACGTTCTACCCTTTTGACAGCTCTAGAAACAAACAGCTGCTTTATTTAAAGGAGTTGGACGTCTGTGGACACTAACTGCTCTAAGCACTGATAATCACTGAGAGGAATGTGGCTGCTGTAGTAAATAGGAGGAACTTATTATTCCCTGTAGGTTATTGTGGGTTATTCACTGTAGCCCCAGTGTAACTAAGCCTAGTCAACAGATATTTGTCTCAAACACACCTCTGGTTGTATTTCCCCTTAAAGGTCCCAACCCTACTGGCATGTCTACGTTTGACTATCCCGTCAAAATACAATGACAGAATATAATGACATAATAAGACTGGTACTGGTAACAATGACTCAGTAGAACACAATCAGTTTGGGAACAAATCAGCACAGTGAGGCCCGTTCGATGAGCAGAAACCCAGTCACCTTCTTTGGTGGTGCCGTCGATCTGCGTCTCCTGGCCAGTGCCGGACTCGTACTCTGGCACTACCGACACGTGGTACGTCGTCGCGGGGAGAAGTCGCGGCAGCACGACAGTGGTCTCATCGCCCGTGGCTTCGGTCCGCAGTGTCGGGCCGTCGCCTTTGATCGGCACGTAGCTCAAGTGATACCGGACCACGGGCCCCGGCGCCGCCGCCCAAGACACCCGGAAGCTGTCGGTCTTTTGCTCCGAGACCCGGAGGTTGCGCACTGGACCATGTTCTGTGACGGAGCGGAGTGACAGACCACAGAGATGTTAGAAGAACAGAAGTCCCGGTGCCGTCGTCGAACCTGCTCACGCGTACAGGTTTCGGGGCCGGTACCGACCGTCTAGCGTGGTCTCGAATCCACTCAGAGGGAAGCTGCCGCCCTCCGCGTACTGGGCGGAGACGTTGACCTGGTAGCGGGTGGCGGGCGTGAGGCGAGGCAGCAGGGTGCTGAGTGTGTCGCCGGGCACGTACATGGACACAAAGTCCCCGGTGGTGTCGGCAGACGGTCTGACCTGGACCAGATAGGACAGGACGTTGGGCGCATCGTTCTCCCACGTGGCTCTGAAGCTCCTTGGGGCCACGTCAGAGAAGCTCAAGGACGTTGGCGGTAGCAGGCCTGGAGGGGGGACCAGACCACTGATTAGGTCACCACACTTGGGATACTGCCCCAATAGAACCTAGTCCTGAAATAAACCGATCGGCGGCAACAGGACCCTGGTCAAATGTAGAGCACTTAATCTGAACCTCAGTAACAATTCAGCACAATCTCTATTTTGTCTCATCAAAATTCTTGTTCCATGTTTACGGTACTCCATGTTGTCATAATAGATTATTATATAAGGGTTAAGTCATAGGTAATCATACCTTGTGTGGGTTACACAATGCCCTGGCAGAGATGAACATCTTTCAGTCATGTAATGCAAAGTGACTAATTTTGGTGTTATACTTTCACATGTGAGTCCCAGCTGGGCAAGATGTTTTTACATTCATGCGTGTGTGTGTAACATGTTGTGGGTAAGCTGATATCTTAAGTCACAACGATCTAAATGCAAGCATATGTACTATACACGCAGACTTTTCCCTTTTGCGAGGTCATGGACCGTCATATAGTCATTTGAGTTATTCCTTAGGAAACTGGGGAACAATTTAAAGTTCTTTTGTATATTTTTGCTAAATGTAAGTAATAGAATGGTCCCTCATAAAGCTTAGTTTCCAAAAAGTAAGTAAATATAATGCAAATAAAAACTTAATGCAATAATGTGCAAATTGAAAACATATGTTCTAATTGTGAAATTACTGTAAATTGTGAAATCATTATTTTCACAATAATGGTTTTAAAAAGAGCATTATGAAATTAAAAGAAATTTGACTACAAAATGTTTGTTTGGATTGATCAAGCAGCTATCTTTCTTATCCACCCACAGCAGAGCATTTAGAATAATATTTGTTTCTCTCAGCCTCGTGGCAAAATGTTCGAGGGTATAATCACTGGTAATTATTGAAGAGCTTGAACGCTGTATGCAACTTCCAGGAACCAAATTGTTGGCTTGCTAACATACCATTTTAGGGCTCAGTAATTGGGGGGGCCCTTAACATTAAACAGTTTAAAAATCGCATCTTGTCTACTGTAATGCTAGCACTTTGTTTTGTAAACACACTTTATCTTGGAAACTTCCATAAACATGCTAGAATTTGGTAATGCCGGGCACTCTGCCATTATCTCCATTCACATCTTTGACATAAACAAATGTTTTTCATATTACTTGTTTACAAGACATTCTAAAGACTTCCATTACCTACAGTAAACCTAACACTTGGCCTGGGTTTACTGATTGAATGCAATGTTACCACTCACTTCTCTTCTTGATGTTGAGGAGCTCCTGCTCGATTCTCAGGCATATGGACTGGGTGAGCTCCTTGGAGATCCTCTGGAAGGCGTCAAAGTCCTCCACGGTGTACACGTGGGTCTTCACGGGCTCAGTGGCTATGGCTTCCAACTCGGCCCTCACGGCGTCCTTCACGCCCACGGCAAAGATCTCCACGTCCGCGTTCTTCAGCTTGGTAGCCGGGTCCTTGAAGGAGTCCGACGATTTACCGTCCGTGATGAGGATGGTGACACGGGGCACATTCGGCCGCGAACCTCGGTTGGCCAGGTAGATCTTCTCCCGGACATAGGTCATGGCCCTGCCGGTGTTGGTGGAGCCGCCGCGGTAGGGGAACGTCCGAACCCCCTTGACCACGGCACTCAGGTCACGATGGGTGTTCAGGTAGAACTCTGTGTGAGGGTCCCTGCTGTACTGGACCAAACTAATCTGGATCTTGTCCGGTCCGATGTCAAACGAGTTCACCAGCACTTCCAGGAAAGCTCGGACCTTGGCAAAGTTGGACAGCCCTATACTGTACGAGCCGTCGACCAGTAGGACTACATCAGCCTGCACGTCCACTCCAAGAGAACATTCTGTCAGGGGACGCAAACATATCTGTCACGTGGCGACGAAATCAAACACTGAATGGACTAAAACAATGACTGGCGCGATCATACGGAGAAACAGAGAGTTGTACTGCTGGTAGACTCACCAAGTGACCTTTTGATCGGCGCAGTTTTCTCCATGGCCACGATGGGCTCGCTAGGAGTCAGGCCTCTGAGTGCGTACAGGCTGATCTGGTACTCAGTGTCCGGGGACAGGTCTCGAACCATGGTGGAAGTCTGTCCGGGGCCTAGGTACAGCTCCTGGCGCCTGCTCCCAGCCATCATAGGAATCAGCTGGAGCTTGTGTCCAGACACGTCTCCCAGGGAAGGGTCCCACGTTACCCTCATTGACTTGGAAGCAACCTCTACAACTTGGAGATTCGAAGGTGGCTCAACGACTGTAAGGGGAACGACCGCAACACAGAGAAGTGCGCGAGGGTTAGTTCGCCAACTACCAAGCGGGACACAAATGGATCATCCTCCCTTCAGGGGTTTCTTTAAATGTATCCACGCCAAAACCCCTTTCGACATTCGAGCTGTAAAATTGCGTTCTACCTTCCTCTCCGCTTACGAGCGAGTTGAGTTGATCCTCCACGCCTGAGCACACCTGGGTAATGAGCTCTTTCTGCACATCCTTGATGAGATCAAAGTTGAGGACATTATAGACATGAGTGCTATAAGGTTTTGAAGCAATTTGTTTCAGCTCATCCTCATCTGCTTCTTTGATCCCTACATTGGACAAATAAAACAGAGTGGTGTAAATTGGATATAAAAAAGTGATTATGATCTCTTGCCAAAACGATTTAAGCAATCTTAATTAGGAGTTAACCCAAATACACCCCAATAGCAAATTGAGACAAATCATTCTAAATCAAAGAAATCGATTATTGCAAAGTTCCTCAAGTTCAGACATCCACAGATACTGAACAAAACCAATTATCTATAAATATTTTAATTTAATTTAATTACATTAAAATGTCACACATTAACATGTTTACAGTCCAGCCTCAAGTCACCTACCCAAGGCAAAGATCTCCACCCCCGTGTTCCTGAGTTTCTTGGCGATCGCCTCCACCGGGTCTTGAGACTTTCCGTCCGTGATAACCACAGCCACCTTCGGGAACCCTTTCCTGGCACCGTTTGCCTCGGCGAACGTGTTCTGCAGCAGGTAATCAATGGCCTCACCTGTTAGGCGGCACACGGCGACATAACATCGTTTAAGGTTCTGCCGGTGCACGGTTTCCTATCCTTCTTCCGCTCTCGCTGCGCCAGCATTGTGAAGCCGTAGACGTGACCCCGGGTGTTTCTGCGCTGTATTGGGGTGTGGTAGGGCCCGCTGTCTACTGGGTTCGCTTGGATACCTGTCATTGTGTTGCCACCCTTGTAAGGCAGTGAGTTGATGGCTCTCAGAAGCTCCCCCCGTTTCATGTGCTGGTTGAGGTTGAACTCGGTCCTGGTATCAGTGCTGTACTGCACCACTCCAACCCGGGTCTTGTCCTCCCCAACGTCAAAGGCCCCCGCCGTGGCGGAGATCAAGCTACGGATGTATTTGAAGTTCTCTCTTCCGACGCTCCACGAACCATCGACGAGGAACACCAGATCTGCGAGGGCACTGAACGAGCACTCTGGTAGGGAAGGAGCATACAAGGACATGAGAGTCTGAAAGGAACTCGAACATACATTTTCTGTACAGAAGCATGTCCTAGAAGCTGTGTCAATGACCAAAAGAAAACAATATGAAGTAAATATGTAAATACACAGTAAAAAGGAAAAGTAGCCTCTTGGGGAAAACTGCAGTCCCAGGCAGCATATGCCTCATCCGGGGGGTGTGGTCAGTACTCTTGTAAAGAGCTGTGTCTGTAATGATTTCCACTTCACTTAGCCAGGCTTTACACTTCAGCTCCGGCCCCAGAGGCCCTTCCTCCTGACACAGCTGTTAACTACCCACCACTGACCGGCCGCACTGAGCATGTGCAAACCCCATCGGCAGGTTTGCAATGGGGCTTCATAAAAAGCAGCTTACCAGCACAATATTTTCGAAATTTATACGGTAAAAAAATTTATTTGGCTATAGAATTGAGGCCTTGAATGGACTAATATGTGGAAACTCCCTCCACTGTGCAGCTGACCACACACTGATGGAAAGAGCCCAGGCAAGTATGAGAAATGAGAAAGACTTAAGAACAAACTGGAAAATGTTGTTAACTGTTTAGTGTCCGAAAAAAGGCTATTTACTTACTGACTAAATCTGTTGGTTGTGGTTTCCTGGGACCTCCTTGCGCTGTGCCACTTGATTGGACTGAAATGCAATGGCAAACCGGATGAAATGTTAGTCAAGCTATGAAGAAAATCTAATAACACAAAACATTTTCAGTGTAATTTAGCAATTTTACAGCATGGAAGGGGCAAAACGACGTGCCAGATAGGCTTCCCCGCAAAGCAGTTTATATCACATTTGAGTCCGCTATCATCGCTGGGCCAGGGGGATGGAGGCTAGCCTGACCCATGCATTTCCATTATCTTCTCCAGAAAGTGTGAATCTTTCACAGGTGATGTAAGAAGGTAGTAACGCGTGCCAAGTGACATCCTATTCTCCAAGTAGTGTACTACTTGCCAGGGGACAGTTGGAAAAAGGTTGTCATTTTCGACACAACCTTGCTTTCTGGGTGTCAGAGAGACCCACTTTATTCACTTTCAGTCTACATACAATCTTATATATATATATATATACACACATGCCCAATGTGATGTTAAGTGACTCACTTCATTCACCGTTAGCCTAAGTACTATGATGTATACAACAGATGCGATTGTAAGTGACTCACTTCATTCACCATTAGTCCACGTACTATGATATCTACAACAGATGTGTTGGTAAGTGACTCACTTGTAAGCTGTCCTGATACGGGCAGACTCTCCTCTGATCCAGAGTATGAGATAATCGTCACTACGTAGTTCATGTCCGGAGTCAGATCTGTGATGGATGTCTTAGTGGAAGTGGCAGGGAGGGTTATATCTTTTGTTGGTTCGCCTATGGCAACGGCAAAGTACCAAGTCAGGAATAAACTGGTAATATAATAAAATAAACAATGTAGCTGTATGTGCAACATGCTTGCTGTGATCTCGTCATGTCAACAGCACCAATTGCTTTAGGTGTTGTTTTCGCAGTAAGAGTAAAGTTGAGATTGACCGCAACAATACAGACCACCCACCAGTTTCTGAGGCCACTTGTATCCGTAAACCCTCTATCCGTGTCACTGGCGCTTTCCACGACATCTGTACAGTGTTTTCATTTAAAATCTTAAATCTCAAATCTGACGGTGGTTCAACTGCGAAAAGGAAAAGCAGCACATGTTAATTCCAGCATTGAGCTAAAGAAGTGTATGGATCAGAAAAGGCGTGGGCGGCGACCCCAACAACCAACACTTCGAGGTTGAAGTTGCATGTTCATTGTTGGGGCCAGATCGACGCGGGGGTTACATCTGACACACGAGCAGCCATTTTTCAGAAAAATGACATCCGCTTGGGCTGAACAACCACGTCCATTCGAACACAGTCAACAAACTCAAGCACATATAGCGTGGACACGACAAAGGCCGGCAACACAACAGATATCGAAGGCCACGGAGAAAATCACATGGAAGGACTTTCGTCTTGCATGCTGATGAAGTCAACCCAACTCATGCCTAAACTGAATCGAACAGCAACACAGACATTCCAAAAACACTTGTGGCATTGATTTTACAATGGAGTCTTCTCATACCTTCTCTACCATGGTTGTGTAAAGATCACCAAATGGCCACTTGTACCCTTCTGTATAGCGTGTCTTTTTATTAACCTTGTGTGTATGACTGCCATCCATTGAAAACCTCTTAAAAGAATACACAATTGCCATTCAAGACGCTTGTGTACATCTTTTCAAAACTCTCCATCATTGAAAAGAATCAACACTGTATTACAGTCATTATCATTAATAATCAAAGGAAAAAGGTAACAGAAAGGAAAACCAACTGTATGGGAACGGTCACAACAAATGGACAGAAGATCATGCACCTGTACATGAAAAGTTGTTTAAAACAACTTATGGAACTGGACAAAAGTTTCCATGTACAAGACAGAACAGAAACAATATTTTATTAATATTTTAAAATGATATTCATCTCATGGGGTTACGAGATTTCTCTTTAGTCATAATAGCCCACTAGTGTTAAAAGAATAAAGTGTTATGTAGTCTATATTGGAATAACCAAATGTCTAAAGAGGCTACTGTATTTGTGGATGGAGATAACAGGTGACAAATTAACTTTGATTAACACCAAGAGAAGTAAGTGGATATGTGATTGCGGTGCTCGGCAGTGTCTGGGTGTCTGTTGTGTTTTCTGAACAGGAAAGCCCACGGAGCTCAAGAATATCATCCTAAAATATTGTTGAAAAGCCATGACCCAGGGCACATTGAATGCACGGTTGCATAGCAAATGACCTGAGTGAAGCTTGTCCAGTAGACAATATCATAAATGAGAGCCACCAACCTGGCAGATCAACTCAAGGACCTTGGTCTGCTCCTTGTCTGTTTCCAAATGGGCTCGTCAAAATCGTACCGCACAACCACTCTCTCCTCCGTAACACACACACACACACACTGACAGGTTATGACCTTTGACCTTTCGTTCTGGCCATCAAGGTCCTAGCCTGTGACCAGTAAAATAGCTTCTACTTAACCTTCTTGCTTGATCAGTGTCAACCCATGGGCGATGGATGACTTGGTGGGAAGATGAGGAATCATCTCCGTGCCCCTGAGCGAACTTAAAGTTAGATTGAAGCTATTTTTTTTGTTAGCGCTTTTCACATTGTGACGATGTAGAAATCGAAGTGCGTTGCTGGTATGAAGGCCAACCTCCACCTATGCTTCAGTCAACACCACCAATCCACTTTGTCACAGCTAGAAAAGCTTTTAGTGCCACCACCAATTTCTGTATGTTAGCAATGATACAAATTCACAAATGGCTGGCAGAGTGTAGGAGCTT
>JACXGK010009265.1:0-20217 GCA_016801125.1 Novumbra hubbsi
ACCAGACTCAACCGTCGCTGGACCAGGATGAAGTGGACACACCTGTGGAGTCTCCTGACCCTCCTGCTCAGCAGTAGGGGAGAGGAGGTCAACTGCCCAGGCCGAGATAAGAGCCTCGGCCAAATCCAATTGTATTACCCCACTAACTCCACCACTTCTTTCTCTTTTGACCTGTGTGAAGTGCTGAACTGTGGGGGGGTGGACGATTCATTCAGGGGATATGATGTATATGCTTGTATGTCTTATACAGCACAAGCTCTGTGTACAGGGGGGAGACCCGGGGGAGGGTGGTTTAATTCAATGTTTGGGCAGTGGAGAGGGTTTATAATGTCACTCTTTCTGTCTGTCGCAATCTTTGGAGCAATTTTAGTCACCTGCGGGTGTTGCTGTATTCCCTGCATTCGTGCTTTAATTATTCGCTTGATCACCACGGCTGTAGAGAAGCGAGATGGCACTGACCCATATATGATGATGCCTTTGGTGGCTTCGAACCCCCCGTAGAGGAGGACAACTGGGTTGATCTCGGAGACGAGATCAAAAGGGGGATTTGTGGAATTCGTTATTAAAGATATTAGGTGTCATTGGGGAGTTGGAGGGTTAATCATGTCTTTGGGATGTTGGAGGGTTAATAGGTTACTTGTTACATTCCATTAGAGGGAGGGGGGTCAGGGAGTTAGGAGGATAAGACAATGGACACTGTGTGCATGGAAACCTATTGATTAACTTCTAGCTTGACCCCCACCCACAGATACTGATAAGGGAACCCAAGAGAGGAGAAGCAGACACGAGCCAGCAGATGTTTCCTGTTCGATTTACTATTGGCAAACTGGCTTCTCAACTGCCTCCCCTAATCTGCCTCCGAGACGGTCACCAGATGACCCTACGCCCAGAGACGGGGTCTGCGACATGAGACGCACACACATTCAGGAAGCATGTGCGGCAAATGCGATACAATGACTGAAGGGGGAAGGGGCTACATAAAGAGGGGGTCCGATGTGAACGGACTTTAGATCGTCCTGTCCTGCGTGACAGATCTCCGGGTGCATTCGTAATAAAGGTGTATGATTTGGGAAGACTTAACGGCGTGGACATTCTCTGATTTGCAACCCGGGGGAAACATTAGGTTTCTATACTATGGAGGCCTCTGTTAGAATGTGCTGTTAGCGCAATTGAGCTGTTAGCTCAACATTTAACGTTAGGACAATGCAAATTTTTGTTTCTAGTTGTATGGGATTTTGGGGTTTTCTGAGGAGAATAAATGAAATGGATAATGGGTTGAGATATTGGGTTTACTTTTTCCGCTTGCCCATAGTTTTTAGCGTCATGACAACTCTATGTCCGGGGGGGACTGACTTTGAATTATTCTGTCGATTCGTGTTTCTCCATAGATACGTGGCCTGCTTCACTTTTGGTTTACTTTTGTTGGCTGAAACGTTTAATTTTATTTTGCTTTTGTGTTTCGGGCGGTCACGATATCAGCCTCTGATGTTCAGTTTTCTGTTTCGCCCTTAATTTGGTACAAGGCCAGTCTGCGTTATTCGGCAGTTCGATTTGGGCTGGATTACTGTGTTGTTATTTTTTTAATTTTTTTTTTTATTATCTCTCCATGTGTTGAGCACAGTGTCGAGATTAAAAGGGGGAGGGGTTGTTCAAGATGTTTAATCAGAGAGGATTATAAGAGGTGGATTTAGAGCTCAAAGTTAATCAAATATGTACACAGAAAGTTATGATACTGATATTTTTATGTCCCATACTCACTGGAATTGGTTAAACTTGTTTTGGGGGATTGTTAAATTGATGAGAAGTCTAACATACTAATTTTAGAGTAAAATTTATCTTACAAGTTTGTTTTGGCCCAGCAGAAGAAGACCTGAGTGGTTTGGAAGACTGGAAGCTGGGAGAGTCACCCCCTCACACGAATGCCGGGGTGCTGGGGGGTGGGTTCTGTAGATTAGGTTGGTGGGAGGTAATTTGTTTGTTTGGAATTTCTTAGGACAGATACTAGTGACAATATCTAAATGGTAAATTCCCCTGTTTAAGCCATGAAGAATTGATAGATATAAGATGGGGGTTTAAAATCATTTTGTAACACAGAGCTTTACATTTAGTGAGATAATGCCAAACCCTCCAGTCAAGGTTTTAACATTGTGTTGTGCGAGTTTCCATCCTAGTCTCTCATAAAGGAGTCCTGAATCCTGCAACCCTGATAGACTGAACAAAGGGCTACCACAAAAGGGGGCCTAGATCATTCCGGGTCCTAACCACGCCCAGACCACTGGGGCTCAGAATAGTACAATTGGACTCTGATCATTTCCAACACCACAAGGAGAGATTAGAGGAATGGAGGAAGGCACACAGAACTACAAGACTCCTGCATTGATGACTACAACAGCCAGGAACCATTTGACTGGACAGGATGAAACCCGAGAGGAGGGGAGTTGTATTTGAACTTTTACAACAAGTGGATATTTCATTTGGATGTTAGCAATTTTCTGACAAAGGTTGATTACATGGGATGTTTCTTTATTTTTTGTACTTTTGCTAATTTGTGTTTTGTCCCATTTTGAGTATTTTGTTTTTATTTGCATTTTGGGAAATGATACCCCTACAGCGGGAAGACTAGCTTTCTTCTGATCTTGTGATTTGGAACAAACTGACAAATCAATATTTACGTGTATGGAAGTATACCTTTGACACAAGAAGGTTTTCAATTAGACTCAGATACTTCCTATGGTTATTATAAATCTGAATTGATAATTAGTTTAAATTTGTTGTTAATAAGTAGTGATACTTTCATGCAACTGAAACAATTTATTTACTTCTCTGACATTTGAGGAGTGATCCCATCATCCGTAATGGTTGCAGTTTACTTGTAGTGTAACTAAATATTAAGGCTAAGGTGAACATGTCAACTGAGGCAGTATTTTTGTCTCCTATAAGGATGGTGTTGCAAACCTCTAACTCAGGCCATGGAGACGATTTAGACCAACATAATGAAGTGAAACCTCCAGAACCTTTCCCTTCGACACCTTCTGGGTTCCAGAACCCGATTCAAGGCACATGAACAATGTTTCAGGGAGAAGGCCGGACCCTCGACAGATCTGAGGTACAGAGTGCCTCACTATGGAAGACGAAAGGACTGTTTTTGAACATCAGGACCAAGGCAGAGAGGCCTTTGGGTCAGTATGTGAATGGACAAGAACAACAAAAGGACAATGTGCCAGGTGAAGGGTTAGGACTGGTGGGTAACTTCTCAGATAAATTTAGACTAGACCATGTATTGGGATAGCGGTTGCAACCGAAGGGTTGAGATGGAGCGTGAAGTCAAAACTAGAATGGGAATGATTTTCTTGGTGTCATAAATAAAATCTAAGAAAATGGTGTTTGTAGAAAATAAGGAAAACACTGGGGGAAAATGATATGCCAGGAAACAGGAACAGTAAACGGGGGAGGGAATGACCCCCACAGTGGCCCCGGTTGGCTTCCTATCAGATCTCCTGGCGCCTGCCCCTTCCTCAATAGTCATCTTTGTCAGAAACATATGTATAACTGTTGTGGTTTTCATTTGTTTTTATTATGTTTTTCCATAATATTCACACCGCTGTATATGAGATTTTAAAGTAAGACAATAACCATGCATTATTGTGACTGGACTACAAACGAAGATACATTTGTATCTGGATGTTATGTATACTATATATATATTTTTTTTTCTGGGGAAGGTTAAGTGGATTTTATATAATCCAAAAATAAATTGTTTGTTACTTTACTTCTTTTCTAAAACTTTTCAATTCTCATTTTGCAGATTCAGATCCCAGCCTGTTGTTGTTGCAGAGATCAGATGAACAGCATTCTATCTGCACACTTTTTGGCGAATTGACTTTACAGTCCTTTTGAGTTGCACATTTTCTCACTTCACCATCTGAAATTGAAGGCATATACATTAATGAGGTTCAGAAATGTCTTTACCATGACGGAGTAAATATAAACAACTTGAATTGAAACAGAATAACATACATATTTGTTAGCTTCCATGTTTTGCTTCATTTTCTAGTACATATCGCTGCAGTGTAAAAGTAGAACATTAGCAAAGCATGTAACTTACAGGCTGGTTTGTTGAAAACAATTCTTGCACAGTGGGTAAAACTCACTCCACAGTCCACCTCGGTGATGTCACTCTGGCTGCATGTTGGATCATGTTGATCAATGTTTGTACATTTGTAACACCGTAGTGCCTCAGTAGCTAGAAAGGAGAATATTTTATGAATGTCGTCCTCTGCATGTGAAGAATACATGTTGTTACTATTATACAGATGAAAGAAAACATTTACATGTACAAAACCTACATGATTAAATTGGTCTGCCACCCAGTGGGTTTATTCTGAGTTTGAATGACATGTGTTTATCTCAGTAAAGATTATGAGACATATAAGAACAATTTGTTTCCGAGTGCCATTTCCAGAAATCATAAACATATATCATTCATTACTATGAGTTATAGTTACTTGAAGTAAGACAATGTGCTAAATGATTAATTATGTTGAATACCAACTGCTGAGAAGTGCCAAACTAAATACGTCCAGAAGCTTTTACCTGAATAGCCTTTCTACTACAATTGAAATAATATGGATAATGTTTAAATACGTCACTTGAAACTCACCACAGAATACAGCTACAAGCACAAGGAATTCACGAGTCAGGGATGCCATTGCATCTACATCAAAAAGAAATTTAGGTAATCATGAGACATTTCAGAAAAAGAGCAGATCATTTCCTCCACAGTTGACTTTCCTTTATGCATCATAGTACTATTGTCTACCTAACATTACATAATATTTCCACTTCAAAGTAGACCTAAATAACCAACATATGTATTCGGTTTTGTACAACATAATTTCTGTTCAAATAAATAAAAGCAGAAACTGATCAACAATCTGCTAAGTTTTAATTGAAAACATTTTTGGATTCTTAAATGTCAAGAAAAGTCAAGAAAAATGTTTGTACTGAGGGGAGGGAGTTCTTACCTCACTGGCCATCTGAATGTGTGTTTTTACGGCTAGCACCTTCCTTATTTATGTAAGACATTTGATACACTAAACCACCCCCAACCTCCCCCCGTATTCATTTTAGCCAATAGCTGTGTTTCTTGTATTATATATAATATGGCCTACACCTGCAATGTGGTGTGAATGTCATTTAAGTTTTAGCCCAAAGGCAACAACTGACATTCAGGATTATATACTGTATGTGTTTGTGTAACCACAAAATAGCCACTGTCTACTGTGAAGTTCATACAAAAATACAATTTCCTTTTTTGGAATTGCTAACTTGCAACTTTGTGTAAACATACAAACTTTACATTTCAACACTCCTTATGAACAATCATTATCCATTTCCCTTGATCTGTGCTTTTGATACAATCTTAAACCCGCAACCTGTCTGGGCAATTGGCATTGCCTAGTTCTGCTGCCCACTGCCAGAAAGTTGAAAGGGAAGGGTGAATATCACCTTTCAACACAGCTACAGTGTTGCCGTACATGGCGGAAGTGCATGCAGGCACAAGGGGTCCATACACAATACTGAGTCACAAATTCACAAGTTGGAAAAGCCTGTGATTGCAATCTTTTACTTAGATTTTCGGTGTGAGTTTGAATCCAGCCCTCAGTCTGTTGGTGATTTTGTTTCCCATTGACTGTTGTTATGTTGTTTTGTTCTAAACGAATTACACAACATACAGTAAAGATTTTGATCTAAAATATATTTTGATAATCGAGACCCGATGTGTGATTTAATTGTTTCCTTAATTCTTTTCAGCAGTGTATAGTTTTTTTTTTTAAATATCAAAAATGAACAGACCACTAACCAGTTGTGTTCTCTGTCCATGCTTCCGTTTGGATCCATCGATTTATCACACAGACAAATAAGTTTGTGTGCTGCATGCTTGGAGAAAAAATCATGAGAATTTTTTTTACCTATTGATCCACAGTTGTACTTGAGCATTGACTCAAATTCCATGTGTGCATGGACTAGGCCCACATGTGATTTTTGAAAAAAGTTTAATACTACAGCCAATTAATGGCTAAATCCTGCCTACACACACAAAACAAATGATGTTTCCTCCTAATTATTATGGCTTGGGGGTTTTTACAAAGAAGAAACCATCAAGGGATGTGTTGACCCCTGTTGTTTTTCTGGGACCACATTGTTTCTTTAAAGGTATAGGCATATACTGCACCAATACAGGGGCCTTAGGCCACGCCCCCTGTCACCCTCCTGGCCACGCCCACCACCTAAGCACCTTTATGATGGTATTACTAACATACAAAAGAAGAATTTTTAAGGTCAATTCAAATATGTATTTCTATAAAGTTGAAACTTGCTGGTCTGTCAGATTGCACAGATTTTTAGGAACCTCATGCTCTCTTTTGACATTGGCTGTTGTTACGTCCACGGTTAGTATGTGTTACGTTTCCCAGTGTCTGTGTTGCTGTGTGTTTGTGTGTGTTGCTGTTTGTCCCCTTTGTCTGCACAGGTGCCATCAATCAAGTTCATCTCCCTCCCGTTATTCTGTTCAGCTGGTTCCTGCCCCTCTACAAACATCCTGGTAAACCTTTACCGCTGCACAGTCGAGAGCATCCTGACTAACTGTGCCACAGTTTGGTACAACGGGTGCTCTGCGGCCGACCGGAAGTCCCTACAGCAGGCGGTGAAAACCGCCCAGCGCATCATTGGTGTCCAGCTCCCCGCCATCAAAGACCTCCAGCACAAGCGCTGTCTGCGGAGAGCTTGTGGCATCATCAGGGACCCCTCACACCCGAGTCACAAACTGTTTGCCCCCCTGCCTTCTGGCAAGTGGTACCGGTCTCTTCATTCTCGCCCCAGCCGGCTTAGGAACAGTTTCCTTTCAGCTACTGTTAGCCTACTGAACTCTGTGTCTCGGCGATAGGCTTCCTCCTGCTCTGCACATACTACCTTATCATTATTACCATTATTGCCATTTGCACAATTTATACTGTCTGTACTTCTTATTGCATATTTACATATTGCATATTTACCCCTGGACACCTCATCTGACACTTGCACTAATGCATTTCATTTGTACTGCCAACTGCACATCCGCACTTTGTACATTGCTTATTGCACATTACTTAACCATGCCATTTGCACATCCATACACTGTACATTGCTTATTGCACATTACTTAACCATGCCATTGGCACATCTATACACTTGTACATTGCTTATTGCACATTACTTAAACATGCCATTTGCACACTGCCCTTCACAACATTTTTGCACTGCTCTTCTTTGCACTTCTGGTTGGATGCTAACTGCATTTCGTTGTTCTGTACTTGTACTGTTCAATGACAATAAAGTTGAATCTAATCTAATCTAATCAACCAATCACATCCTTCCATTTGCCGTATAAGATCCCCCCATTTGCCACCCCATTTCATCTTTGTTCTCTGATCTCGGTGGGGCTCTTCTCTGTCTGTCTATGGTTCTGTTTAGCTCTGAGCTCTGTTTATATCGCTGTAGCTCTGTTTAGTCTTTGTTTGGTGTTTGTTTGTTAGTAGGGAGTTGGGTTTTTTTGGTTTGGTGGTTAGTTTTGTGGTACTTGTTCTGTTTAAGTGTACTTGGTTGTTTTGACCCTGGTGTTTTGTTTGTTAAGTATAACCCTCTGTTTGTTTGTTCCCAAGGGGGAAGGGGACCCTGGGAGTGTGTAGGCAAGAGGCTCGCGGGCATACATTTCCTGTAGGAGTTAAATGTCTTTACACAGGTAAGACCTGGGCGGACCACCCCTTGTATTTATTAGAGTAGCCAGGGGAAGTTATTATTTTGTTATTTAAGTTTTGCTTAGGGGTTTTTTCTGATTTGACTTTCTTTGCTTTGGTAGCGCCCAGCCCCTTTTCCCACTTTTACCGTGTTGTTTTGTGTGTGGATTACTAAATCCCCTGCACGGTACCTGTAGTTTGTTGTCTCCACCCTTGCACCTCACAACCCCATACCTTATTTTTATTATTTCACACGGGTGTTCAAGCACAGCGGGGCGTTGCGTTCCCTCTTAAAAAGGCGTGCGTAACAGCTGTACTAGCTTATACTAGTTCGGACTCATCGTGTAAGGGAATGAGAGGAAGTGACAAGTGATTGCATTTGGTTATATTCTGAACAAGTAAGCCTTAAAAGCCCTTGAATATTTCCTAAACTACATATCTATATAATGTTTATAGTACACCAGATCAAATACAGTATTCTCATTTAAAACACTTCACATTTCCTTGATTATCCAAAAACGGATTAAACAGCATTATTTTAAAACATACCATAACCATAAAAGTAAAGCCAAATAGGATTTTTTATTAATTGATTAGTATTTATGTAATGTAAACAGCAGACAAATACTGATTTAAGACAATATGGAATAAACTGTAGATGTTTGGAAATAATGTATCCATTATTTACACATATCATTTATCTGCACATAATAGCACATATCACTAAATATTCTAGATACCACCAAACATAGTGTTTAGGACAATTTATACAACAATTCAGAGATTGTTACAAACAAGCCGCAGGATAATGCAGGCTTTCTTCTCGCCCGGTATTGCAACGCCTGATCCAACATTGTAAGGGCTCAAGGGGAAATGAAGATGCACATGTTCTCAGCAGAGTAGTTGAATAAGGTGTGGTGGCATTGTACCTGAACATTTGGTACACGACCCCAGATCCATGGATGGTTATCTATTACACAACCAACCCATTATATGATTACTCATACAACCGGACACTGTGAATAGACTGGCGTTCCTTCAATGTTTTTGCCCACTGGACGACTGCTTTGTATGTAATGGTTCCAACTATATATATAGTTTACATTGCTATGGTCAAACCATCAATCAGAAATTCAGAGATCAGTCAATTACAACCATGTTTCCAAAAAAGTTTGGATGCTGTGTAAAATGTAAATGTAAATGCAAATCATTTAAACCCTCTATTCAACAGAAAATGGTAGAAGGCCAACATATCAAATGTTGAAACTGAGACATTTTATTGTTCATATGTGGTCACTTGATGCCAGCAACACGTTTAAAAAAGTTGTGAGTCAGAGGCAACAAAAGACTGGAAACGTTGTGTAATGCTGAAAAACCAAACCCTGTGGAATAGCACACAACTAATGAGGTCAACAGGCAACGGATCAGTGAGGAGTTCAGCACAGTGAAAGACTGCATGGCCATAAAGTGCAATGATTTAGGAATAACGTTTCTCTATGTAAAATTGCAAAGAGTTTGTGGCTCTCATCATCTGCAGTAAAAGATTCAAAGAATCCCAGGAAATCTCTTTATGCAAGGGACAAGATCGAAAAACAATGTTGGATGGCCTTTTATTTTTTATTTAACCAGGTAGGCTAGTTAAGAACAAGTTCTTATTTACAACTGTGACCTGGCCAAGATAAAGCAAAGCAGTTCGACACATACAACAACACAGAGTTACACACTGTGTGGAGAGCCACCAGGTCCAGACCCTGTCATGGACAGCCTAATCTCCAGACCTGAACCCCATTATAAACCTCTGGAATCTGATCAAGAGGAAGATGGATGGTCACAAGCCATCAAAACCGCTGAGCTGCTTGAATGTTTGTGCCAGGAGTGGCATAAGGTCACCAGAGAAACTAATAATTTGGTAGGGGTTTCATATTTTTTTCCAGAGCTATGTAAACAAGATCCAGAACCGCCATTTTCTATGAGCCTAAGCTCTTTTAAGATGGACTGAAGCAAAGTGGAAAATTATGATCTGACATAGACGTAGCGTCCATCGGACTAAGGAGCAAATGGACCATCTGGCTTCTTAACAGCACACAGTTCAAAAGTCAGCATCCATGATGGTATCTGTATAGGCACAATTTATGCAGAAAAATATATACAGGTTGGAGCATCATAGAAGAATACCAAGTATCTCAATTTAGAATGAGTTTATTTCTTCATGCATCTAAAGCGAGAATTCAACTAGACATCCTGGGATTTCTCTTATGACTGTAGGACCAATTAAATCACTTCAATAATTTTTTAAACACTTGTGTGCATTGGTTCAGACGCATCTGTAAATACACGTATCTCCATTGATATTTATTGTAATGAATTGTCTTGAAATTATGGGTATTCATGGGTATTCCAGAGCCAAATGTGGAGATTCTCATTCTAATTGCAACATAAATCCATATTGACTAAATAACGAATAATCGATAGCAAATATTATTGCATGGTTATGAGGCTCTAAATGAAAAACCTTGTTCAAGATGATCACTTGATAATAAATATTTTAGAGAAGGTAACGTGTTTCTGCTGTTATTTCTGTTAACCCTTAAAGGTCTTAATCCGCCAGGCAATATCTTGACCTTTTGACCTCTCAGGAGGTCATCCTTTATTGTAGAATGATGTCCTTTATATTTTGGCCTCTGAAAACCCTTAACTTGAAGAAGGATGAATAGTAAACATTGTTTGAGAAGACTTAATGAGTATATTAGTAAAAATGGGTGAAGAGAATACAAAAAACTTATGTTGACATGTAGTTGTTTTTATTAAGAAGCTTAAAGTATTCTCCAACAGGTAGGGCATATTACTTCACATATGGACATCCCAAGGGGTTCAAAACCACAAAAGAATGTTTATTGTTTGAAAATGTAACATAATATTAAAGTAATCTGCATTATTTCTTCAGAAAATTGTAGAATATCAACCAAAATTGCCAATTCTGGATCCCTATATCAGTGTGATGGATAGTTTTATACAGAAATCAAAGATGAGATTCTGTATAAATTCTGATCAGATCTGATTAACCCCTGAAAAACGGTCTAGTTTTTTTTATGCAATCATAAAAAACTGTGTTTTTTTGGTCAAGATTTGGAAGCTTTCTGCTTTACAGAAATACACAAACGACATGTCGTTCTTTGCAACTTACTGTCCCCTATACCGTGAAAAAAACTGTAGGCTTCTAAATTTGTCACGTCGCCTCCTGGTGGTGGGTCCGCCTCCGGGCGCGTGACTGTCCAGTGTTCGACGTCGCCGGCCTTCTAGCGCCATCGTGTGTGTTTGTCCTGTTTCCCATGTCCTGTGTAGGCACCCTTCCCTGATTCCCTTCAGCTGCACCCAATTAGCTGGGTATTTAAACCCCTGTGTGTCTTGTCTCCGTGTGTGTTATTGTCAGTGTTTCATGTAAGGCTATGTACGTTCCAGTCGGTTGTTGTTACTCACTGTTACCGAACGACGTACTTTGTTCGTGCCTGCGAGCACGCCTTTTCTTTCCAGCCTGTTTAGGCTTATTTCATCAAGGTTCGTCAATAAATCGAACCATTATCACTCACCTGCGCCTTGATCTGGTTCTTTTCATTCACCAGACGTCACAAAATTTAATATTTTCGGAGATATGAATAGAAATTTAACAGTTGCGATTTCGTTTTATAGTGTTTTTGTGGTCGAGGTTAGGAAGGCTTCTACTTTACGGAAATACACGTACGAAACGTCATTAGTTTCGAGATAGGAGTTATGAATAGAAATGTAACGGCTGCGCTTTTTGACGCAAATTTGCGTCAAACGATCTAGATGTTAGTTTAAATCTCCTAATTTGGCTCTGGAATGCCCATGAATTGCGTCCTACTGCAGGCTTGATTCTGGTTGCAGCGCATGGAGCGGTCTACCTGCAGGAACCAACATGAGCGGTCTACCTGCAGGAACCAACATGGAGCGGTCTACCTGCAGGAACCAACATGAGCGGTCTACCTGCAGGAACCAACATGGAGCGGTCTACCTGCAGGAACCAACATCTAAAGAGCTGTTGCTTAATTTAACAGATTCATATTACTTGTATCTTATCTTATTAAAATGTAAACAAACATTAAAATGCAAACTAACCATTGTAATGTTAATATTGTCAAAGAACACTCATTTGACTAGGTTAAAATGCAAATGCAATTTGGATTATTGCATTTTCATTTTAATATTGTCTCAAATAACAATTACATATATTGAAAATGATTCGTTGAATATAGTCACCTATGGGCTTTTACAGTGTATAGCTATTGACAGTGCCGGCCCAAGCCTTTTGGGGGCCCTAAGCAAAATGTTAGTTTGGGGCCCCCTCTCCCTTAGTGGTCGGAGGCTCACTAGCAGTCTGGGGCCCCCAGGCAGTCAGAGGCCCTAAGCAACCACTTATGTTACTTATGCCTTGGGGCCGGCCCTGGCTATCAAGACAGACAAATCTCCACACACATTTGCAGATCGTCACAGGCATTTGCAGATCATCACACAGAGACAAATCGCAAATTCACAGATCTCTGCCATAGAAGAAGTGTAGAAAAAGGTGTAAAGACAGCCAAATGAGAGGCCATGCTTTGGTCTACACACATACAGACTTATGTATGCATTTAAAGATTTGTTTAAACATTTACAGATTTATAAAAGCATTTGTGGATCGTGGTCCACATTTGTGAATCGTGGTCCACATTTGCGGATCGTGGTACACATTTGTGGATTAAGGTACACATTTTCGGATCGTGGTACAGATTTGCGGATCGTGGTACACATTTGTGGATTAAGGTACCCATTTTCGGATCGTGGTACACATTTGTGGATTAAGGTACACATTTTTCGGATCGTGGTACACATTTGTGGATTAAGGTACACATTTTCGGATCGTGGTACACATTTTCGGATTATGGGACGCATTTGCAAATAGTTTTGCTACAATCATGGCCATTATTCACCCCCCATGAGATTCTGCAACATTTGTGTCACATTTGCCCCACCCTTTCAAGAGAAGCCAGAACCGCCAGAAATAATAGCCAGAAAGCCAGAAATAACATTTTATTATAAAGCTCATAAGAAAAGTTTGCAATGAAGGAATAGAAATTATTGCAACTGAAAGCAAAAAGTACATACACGTTTTGTAAGTTTATACATTTTTGTTGTCCATGTTACACATTTTGTTTTGCAATTTAATATACCTTTTATTAAAAATACAAATATATATTTTCGATAATGGCTTATTGTTTTTGCAGTTCTCAAAATTCCTTTGCCAAAGTAATTCCATGTAGTTCAGATATTAAAAACATTTGGTGCATTATGAAACAAAAGATCTGACAAAGTTGACCCCAAACGGTTGAGCAGATGCAATATTATATAAAGCAAGAATGGGAAAACAATTCACTTTCAAAATGATTGAAATTAAGTAGCTTGAAAAATATTGAATAAGAAAATAACATAGAAAATGCTGCCCTGAACCAAGTCATGCATTGTCACAAAATAAAGAGGATCCTAAAACAAGAATATGTTGTGAATTGTACAGCTCTACCTAGGATGTTGAATAACCATGTTTCACTGTTGAATAACCACGGCAGCCTGTCCAAATGCTGTGCACCCAAGTTTAACTACTATTAGTTAAGCGTTGTTAATATGAATAAAAGAAGGCATCACATCTGTCACATGAAAATACCTGGAACGCCACATTTTATCAGTAATGCATTTAGTCTCAAAATGAGCAAACCTACATAATAACTTATTAGCAAACACCACTCTGTTCTAGCTAGTTTGCAAGTCACACATACACATAATTTCTAAATTATTGTTTAACATGCAATTCAATTCTAATTAGTAATGTTTAATGACACAGTTTAATGTAGTTATGTTGCTTAAAGCTGTTAGCATTAAATATAGGATATTCAAAGATTCTGCCACAACTATGAAAGTAAAGTAAAACAATTAGGACATCCCTTGAAATATTTAGATATTTAGACAATATCTATAGATAAAGTTGATGGAATTGAACCAAAAACAATGAAATGTTAACCATGATATAATTTATTTTACAAAGATGCCTTTTCCTACTGAGAAAAAAGTTAGGAATTTCTTCATCTCTGTCTTGTGTGAGGGGTTTCTTGCATGCACAGCCTGTTTAAAATCACCCCACAGCATCTCAATAGGATTAAGTTCCAACTATTGACTTGACCATTACAGAACTCTATATTTTATTCTTGTGAATATTATAATTACGGCCTTGCACTAAAGTCTCTAGACCCGGGGTGCCCAAACTTTTTCTATAAAGGGCCAAAAATCAAACTTGAATGAGGGCCGTAAGCCGAACGTAACATTGCAATATACTAAACTGTATTATATTATATGGAGTCGCGGGAGAAATCAAAGATCTCCGTGGGCCAGGTTTGGCCCACGGGCCCAAGTTTGGGCACCCCTGCTCTAGACCGTATTATTAACATACTCACTAACAATGCACTTATTGGTATTCATTATGAAAATATCTACAAAAGTATAATTTATATCTAAATGTATTTCATCATTTCAAAGGAACACGTCTCTTGTGTGCAGCGCTGCACACATATAATACAATAAACACATATGCAATATGACACCGGTGAGGTGTTGATGCTCTCCGTCCTTCTGCCCATCCTTTCACTGCCATCTATACTTCCATCATGTTTTAGGCATTTAGGAGGCTATTCAGGTTGAACTGGACGGCAGTTAAATCCCTGTCCTAAATTGTTGTTAATTATCGCTCGGACAAACTTTGTCCATTGACGCTCGATATCTTTTATGGAATATGTATTTGTTGCAAGCCATCTTTTAGGGGATTTCCTTGTATAATTTGTTTAGTTTGTTTTAAATATTTTAAATCCACATCCATGTCAAATGTAACACCTCTTCATTTCTTTTGGGTTAAAATCCAGATTATGCTCTGCATACATCATTTGTATGCAGTAGGTGTTAGTTCCATTTGGTGAATACTTGGTTGATAAGTGGATGCCAAACTCAATTGAGTTAATCAAATCAAACATTTTGGTCAAAATGAGAACACTTTAATTTTGAAATAATAAATGCTGTGGAATGTAGTCTATATTTCCCCGATAGTCCCCGATTGTAATTTCCATAGTCATCTTTCTCTTTTTATTAACATTATCATTTTTGTAGTCACCATTCAAAACATATTTTTCAACAAAATTTAAGTTGTGAATTCTGTTCCATCTTCCCCAATTGAGAATATATACTTTTCATGTCATGGCACAATATTTGTAGAAGCTTTTGAATTTCCAACATTATATAAATATAAGCTTTGAAGGTAGCCATCTTCCCCCAATTCACAATATGTACTTTTCCTGAACACTGCTTTTGAATAAGAGCTATTGAACTGCATTACTACATTTTCTAATTTAGAAAACAGACACTCACAGCTCAC
The DNA here is from genome assembly GCA_016801125.1 of Novumbra hubbsi. Classification (NCBI taxonomy): domain Eukaryota; kingdom Metazoa; phylum Chordata; class Actinopteri; order Esociformes; family Umbridae; genus Novumbra; species Novumbra hubbsi. The sequence goes on from JACXGK010009265.1 coordinate 15,241, forward strand.
AGCAACATGGACTAGGGAAAGGTCACTTTTCAATATTTTGTAGAGCTTTTGGTCTTAAAATATTCCTGTGATGTTGGACCATGCCAGGGCTTTAAATGATTGGTCTTGGCTCAGACAGGGCGTACATTCTCAGGCCTGATGACAACTCTAGGTGAGACAGTGTTATTGCAACAGTTGGAGCCATATAATATTTGGGACAGTTCCTAAAATAAAGTTCACATATTGTAAGTAGTTGATCAAATCATGTATTAGACACAGACATGTATTCATGGCTAATATCAATACTCATATCAGCATTGAACTAGTTATATAAAAAGCAATCCATTACAGCTTTCTGCAGTATTTGGTCCTCCTTTACTTGAAATACATCAGCATGTTGTAATCCAGGCCAGTCCTTCTATACAGACACATTGAAAGGGTCATACCACATAACTGGAAATGGGAGAAGAGAGAGTTAAACATTTAGACTCATTTTAATTTCAGCATTAGAGGTCAATAGTCTATATTGCATCAGCGGTGGGCATTTTTCCCTTCAATATAAATACTTATTCAAACCAACAAATTAAATATTTTATAGAATTGCAAATAGAATTTTTAAATTTTCATCTGTTTGGTATGATTTTATATTTTCTAAAATGTTAATTATTATGAAAAAGAATGATTAATACAATTTAATATGTTGCTTGCATAAGTATTCAACACATGCTGTGGAAGTCCTGTTTAAAAAGGATAAAAGATTGCCCCTATCGAGGAAACAGTTACCCTAGCAATGGCCTCTACCAGTAAGCCAGTAAAATAGCAGTCACATTTTCTGTGTCAAATCTCCACTGTTGAAGGATCATTGGTCAGGTTGCAAATCAGATGGAAAATGAACACTAAAGTAAATTCTACAGAAGTTTAGACATACAGACGTGGTCAAATTTGTAGGTACCCCTCCACAAAAAACAAAGAATACAGAATTTTCTCTAAAATAACTTGAAACTGACAAAAGGAATTGGCATCTACCATAGATTGTTCTATATTTAATAGAAATCAGACTTTACTTTTGATTTTCTATTCAACCTAACTTTCTAAATAATAAAATAGATAAAGATGTTATGGAAACAAATATTGGGACCCTTTAACCTAATATTTTGTTGCACAACCTTTAGAGACAATCACATTGCAATGAAACATTTTCCGTAGCTCTCAATGAGACGTCTTCACCAGTTAACAGGTAGTTTGGTCCACTTTTCCTGAGCAAACTGCTCCAGCTGTTCCAAGGTTAATGGGTGCCTTCTCCAGACTCTCCGTCAAATGTGAAGGGGTCTGGATACTGTCCAAATACACTATGAAAACCCTCATGCCTTATTGCTTAATTATATCACATGAAGATGATTTTAGGATGACCCCATTTCCTTTCTTGCAGGTACATAACCAATATGACCTCGACTTTCCAAAAAAAGAAGCAGTCGGATAATACTCTCTAGTTGTTTCCAACCCTTTCCCATTTCTGTATAACCCTGTGCACTGTATTCACTGTATTGTAATGTTACTGAGGCAGGGAGAATCTCGTTGAGGCTGGAGTGGCTGCACTCAGGCACTAGAAACTGTGGAGACCCCTGTTTGCAACAAAACACTTGAAAAATAGTTCAAACTTAATAGTTAATAGTTAACTTAAACAAGCAATAGTCACACAGATAACTCTCACAATCTCTCCTTCATTTCTCACTTGACACACTCCATTCACAGCTGTTGGTATTTCTATCTACCATTTCAAAACCTAAGGCTATCAGGTCTCCTGGTATAGTTAAATATCATGTCACAGTATTTCTACACCTGCCATTACTTTGCCAGAAATGTTGTTTGGAACAGCCATCATTACTTTCCAATATGCCATTTTCAGCCAAGGATCCAATATAATATTTGGGAAGATGAATGTTGAGTCATAGAATGCATTAAACAAAATAAATTATTAAAAACAACAAAAAGTGGTCTCAATTGGAAAAACCTCCCCAAATATCATCAGGATTTGAATACAGTAGCTCCACAAGGAAGTCCGTGCACTACCCACTGAGCCACCGTTGGCACATTTCTAATAACAAGTCCAGTTTACAGACTTATTATTAGAAATGATAAACCCAAATCCATAGGATTCTCTAAATTAAATTCATAATTTAAAAACAATAAATAGTTGTGTTTCAATTGGGGAAAAAAACCCTGGTATTTAAACTCTGTGGTACCATGGGAGTGTCTGTGACACTACCCACTAGAATACCACGAACTGCTCATTGTTGTTCAAATTGTCAGTATTGAACTTGGTTTCAAAATCTGAGACAGTAGGTTGTCTGTGATGTAACTACACCTGTTTCGTTCCATAAATGTGCCTACTCATTCATAACACTGTAGCATACTTCTAATAAATAAGTAGTAAATTAGAAAAATAAGAAACAATGATATATCTCTGTTTATTTCAAAGAGATGTATATTCATATTTCCTGGAATCTCATTGGGATTAAATGGTTAATAGACTGCTAAAATAAATATTATGACAGTTAAACCCATTTTTGCTATACAATGCTATTCATTTTGGTCTGTTATTATCAGTGTGACAAAACTTGGGTGAATTATGTTTCTTACGGTTATGAGCTGTTTTTTCAAAATGATGTTGATGGACATGTGTGCTTGCCTTTCTGCATGTGTATAGTTTGCATTCCAAGCTGCTGCATAGTACCATCTTCCCAGACATTATTGCCAATATTTCCTAAACAACATACTGGTATTTGTGTACATCACAATGTGTGGTCCTGGGAATAAAAACCACTATCCAGATTAAATATGAGTTATACATTTATTTTTCCCAGTTATGACATGTTGATGAACCTTATAATGTTCAGAAACCCTTTGTAATGTAGGGTTTATTAACATTCTGGAAAAGACCCAATAAGGATCTTCTTTCAAAGTTGCTAAATCCTTTCCTCTTTTATGTTACTGTGCCACCTGTCTGTGTATACACCTACATATGAATAAGCACATATCTAGAAAGAAAACATTGTATACACACGCATACATATATATATATATATATATATATATATAATCTTTGTAAACAATGTGGGCAAATACTGACTGTGCTAGCTTAACTAGTAACAAAACTACTTAAACTGTTTGGTATATTACCTATGTCTTGCAAAAGTATTTAATCAATGTTAAAATGTTTGTACTCAATTTATTAGTGCACACCGCGAAGCGATTTGAAACAATAGGACTAGGTCTAGGACTAGTGTAACGTACTTTTCACACAGCAGCTATTCAAAGCACACACTGAAACATAGCGAGGGACAAAGTGTTTTCATCATACTCGGCCATTTTGGGTACTATGAATTATTTGAAAATACAATTTATTCCTAGGTAAAAAAACTAGGAGAACAGGTTCTTAGTCAGGGAAATTCTAAAACACTTTGGCTCTCAGTCTTTATACTGTAACATCATAAAAATTAAAGCATGCTTAATATACCTTGCCAATGTTCCATACATATATCACTGGAAGAGGTTGAAAGATGGAGAATGGTTATTAATTTTATATATGTTAACCTGAAACTTAATCAAAACATTAGGTTTCACATGTTGCTGCCTTAAATAAATAAAAGGGAATAAAATGTGCTCTTACTAAACCAACTTAAAATGTCTTATTCAATTTAATCAAGAATTAAATCTGCCTCTATGTGAGTGAGAGAACTGGGTCTTTAGAGAGAAAGTCCAACAATTACTTCAAGTGATTTATGAACATAATGGAAATTTGTCATTCTGATTCATTAATTGGAGAGAATTTGTGTTATTAAAAAAATTAACATTGTTGTAACAGGAAATAATAGATAATAATAGTCTATTCTGGTAATGTTGCCTCGCACTGTCAATTGCTACCCAGCAATGAACACTTTATTTTAAAATGTAATTCTTTATATAAACATTTAAGGCAGCATATGGGAATTCTTTGAAGACTCATTATTACCATATCATTCTTGGTTTTCACATTTCTATGACACACATATGACAGACCTGGACAGTTGTAGGGGCCTGTCTTTAGTCCTTGAGGGATGATTACATGGACATGGATTACAACTCTGACAACACAGAACCAGTAGACACAGCCATTGAAGATACTATATAACAAAATAAAGACACACAACATATTAAAACAGGTTTTTACGATCTACTAATCTTCCTAAGGGCATTCCAATAACAAAAATGTATGTAGCTGGAAACCATAATTTCGAAACAGGAGGCAAAAAGGCTAACAAATTATTGATATTAATAGCCTGATATAGTAAAGAGTTGCTGTTCAAAATGTATTGGCAACGCCAGAAAAGTGCAGTTATTATAACATTTATCATATACATTTCTACATAATTTGCAGAGCTATTGTCAGTGTGACCTTCCTCTACGGCACACCGGATACAGGTAGAGGATACATACTAGAGGCAACAGCAAGACAACCATTAAAAGAGAATGGTTTTGCAGGTTCTGGCCACAGAATCTTGCTCTCTCCTTATCCTTCCTGACTGATTCAAAGCTGACTATCTTCTGCATTTTGTTGGTGTCCCTGTCACCACTGTGTCCCTGTAACTACGGTGTCCCTGTCACTACGGCGTCCCTGTCACTACGGTGTTCCTGTCACTACTGTGTCCCTGTCACCACTGTGTCCCTGTCACCACTGTGTCCCTGTCACCACGGTGTCCCTGTCACCACTGTGTCCCTGTCACCACGACGTCCCTGTCACTACGGCGTCCCTGTCACTACGGTGTTCCTGTCGCCACGGTGTCCCTGTCACCACGGTGTCCCTGTCACCACTGTGTCCCTGTCACTACGGTGTTCCTGTCGCCACGGTGTCCCTATCACTAATGTGTCCCTGTCACCACTGTGTCCCTGTCACTACGGTGTCCTTGTCACTACTGTGTCCCTGTCACTAATGTGTCCCTGTCACTACAGTGTCCCTGT
>JACXGK010009266.1:0-20327 GCA_016801125.1 Novumbra hubbsi
GCAGAGGGCGGCTCCGCAGGGGGCGGCAGCGGCAGTGGCCTTGCGGGGGGCGGCTCCGCAGGGGGCGGCAGTGGCGGCTCGTCCGGGGGAGGCAGCGGCGGCGGCGTCTCAGCTGGGCACTGCAGCGGCGGCGTCTCAGCTGGGGAACGCACCGGCGGCGTCTCAGCTGGGGAATGCACCGGCGGCGTCTCAGCTGGGCACAGCAACGGCAGCGTCTCAGCTGGGCACTGCACCGGCGGCGTCTCAGCTGGGCACTGCAACCTGGCCCTGGGGGCAGGGAGCGGGACGCTGGCCCTGGGGGCAGGGAGCGGGACGCTGGCCCTCGGGGCAGGGAGCGGGACGCTGGCCCTCGGGGCAGGGAGCGGGACGCTGGCCCTCGGGGCAGGGAGCGGGACGCTGGCCCTCGGGGCAGGGAGCGGGACGCTGGCCCTCGGGGCACGGAGCGGGACGCTTGCCCTCGGGGCAGGGAGCGGGACGCTGGCCCTCGGGGCAGGGAGCGGGACGCTGACCCTGGGGGCAGGACACAGGAGACTGACCCTGGGGCAGGACACGGGAGACTGACCCTGGGGGCAGGACACGGGAGGCTGACCCTGGGGGCAGGACACGGGAGACTGACCCTGGGGGCAGGACACGGGAGACTGACCCGTGTGGCTGAAGCTGGAACGTGTCTCTGGGCTTGAGCCGGAACGACCACGGTCTGACGTGAAGCAGGTGCTGGGACGTGGGGCGGTCGTGGAGCATGTGCTGGGACGAGGGCCGGACGTGGAGCAGGTGCTGGGACGTGGACTGTTGGCACCGGTGTTATTCCTTGAGGGCCCTGGAGCGACAGCTGTTCGCTTCCCAGGACCCTTGGCACCGGTGGTGAAACGAGCAGGCGCTTTCCTACGGGCTGCCTGTTTACCAGGCCCCAACCCGTGATGCCTGGCTAGCCTGCTCCCTTCCCAGGGAGACAGGCGGGAGCCCGCGGTCAGCGCAGACAGGGACAGATACTCGGACTGTCTGGATCTCCCCTCAGGTACCAGCCATGGCACCCCAGGTAGCCCCGATAGCCCCCCTCCAAAAAACATTTGGGGGCGACCCTGGGATGCGGCCATGCTGGGTGCCGAGGTAACCCACAGAACTCGGGTTGAAGGTGGACTTGTCCACCCTCTGTTGACACCCCAGCCTGGATCATCATCCGGAAGATCCCAGTCCTCATATTCTGCCCCTGAATCGTCGGAGGAGAGAGGGTCTGATCCCCAGTCCCTAACCAGGTATACTCCTCTTTCCGTCCAACGCTGCTCGTCCAATGCCGCTGGTTCCTTATGATGGTTTATTCTGTCACGGTTGTAGTGGGGTGCAGAACCAAGCGCAGACATTGTATAAAGAAAAGGTGTATTTAATCCAAAAACGAACAAACAAACTCTACACGGACTGTAAACGGAAATGAAAGGTTTGAACAAACATTAAACGAAGTACAAATAACGTGTAGCGTATGCACTTGAAAATGAATCAAAACAGAGGACAAACCGTGAAGCTGTTGAGACAAGCAAACAAACAATAAACCACACAGAGTGTGGCTGTAGCCTAGCCTAAGTAGGCTCCCCAATCAGAGTCAACTGAATGCAGCTGCTCTGACTGGGGAGCCCACAATGGCATAGAGAGGGCTAGAGGCCTCTCTAGCTGGCATGCCCTGAAATGGCCATGGGCCCGAAGCCAGGGCATGACAACATATATATTTTTTTAATTATGGCCTGTAACAGTGCTGGGTAGGCATGACACAGGCGCAGAGCAAGTAAGGAAACATCCTTTTATTACTTTTTTTTACTTTCAAAAGGAGAGGCAACCTGTAAACTGAGGCGCAACATGAACTGGCACATATAATGATCCACCAACCAAAGAATAACCGGGCAACTTAAATAGAGATGCCTAGAGGTCCCTTACCAGGACAGGACAGGGCCCTTAAATTGCATAACTGTAAAGACAAACTCTGGTTTAGGGAGGTTATGCATTTCCTGTGCATTTGGATATAGATAAGAATAAATGTATGGAACTTCACAGAGAATGATGTAGTGGAAGAGAATGGTGAACAGAAAGAGACCAAACAAATATTTGATGTAATATCTTTTGGTTTGTTGTGTTTCTTTCTATGTGTGGTCATGAAGCTGGGCTGTCTGGGAGAGAGATTTCACAGAAATAATGAATGTGTAGGTTACATTTCTCTGTTTGAAATACGTTTTACTCACAACAAAAAACAAGAGGAAGGAGAGAGAAAGAGCTAATGCATTTTGTTTAATTCAACATAAGATGACACTATTAGTGTTTTGAAGCCACTGACCTGCCCAACTAATGGCAGGTCATTTGCATTTTGTTCAGCTCAACTATTTCAAAGGTTGTCAAGAGGGGCAGTCACGTCTGATGCAAAGCAGCTTACCATTGGTTTGCGCCCATTTGGTACAGATAATCTGTCAGTGGAGGAACCGTATCTGTTAGCTGCAGCACGTTTGAAGTCAGGTTTCACATCCACCACAATTAAGCAATGATGGTGAGGTGTAATCTTATGTTAAGTCAATCTTTATAAAAAAAACATTCTTCCACAAACTGTAGAATTTATATTGAACATCTGCTGTCTTTCGAGAGGACAACAGAATGATGTTGACATTAATCTTCTACCCACACAGACAGTATTACACTCACAAGATAATTAGACTCCTCGTAAATCCCGATGCTCTCAAAAAAGTGTTTTCCCCACTCAATGATATTCATAATAGCTCTATATGTGGTGGATTTCATATTCCAAAAGAGAATTCAAAAAAGGAATGGAGATTTGAAAAAGGACCGGAACCAGATTTATTTATGTTTTATGGTACGTCATGGAGAGATTGCTGCTGCTTATTCTCACCCCAGTTATTCAGAGGCTATGGATGTCTGATTTTATTGTACAATATCTTCAGTATGACATATAATAAATAATCATTAACATAGGTAGCACTTCAAATCTCATCTCCTTTCCACTTATCTGGGGTGGGCAGAGAGATCACATGCCAGGGAAAGGTTTTCTATTTTAGTATGTATAATTATTTATTGTTCTTAAGGAACAGTTTTTACTAAATTCATACCATGAGCTCTTGCGAAATGGCACCCTATTCCCTATCTATTGTCTTATATTTTAACCCATAAGACTCTAGTCAATAGTTGTGGACAACCAGAAAATGCTCTTTTAAAAGTAGCCCATATCCAAATTTCAATGAAAGCATGCCACTAATGAATGGTTTCTGATGCAGCCTGTAACAAGTGAGATTTCCATTAAATGCACACTTTGTTATAGGTGAAATGTGTCTAGAGAACATCTCTACACTCTTCTCAGGAAATCACATTCACGGGAAGTCACGTCCAGTCTAACTGTATTTAGCCAATGGGGTTTTAGTACTCTATTGAATTCTGGTTAGTTATGTATAAATGAGTGTTTATTGCCATTTCCTAATTTTGATGAGTACAACAACCAATAAAACTACACTTACTGCGATACTATAAAAAAAAAAAATGTGTTGGCTCGAAACGCAATTTAAAAAGTAACCACTGTACTTCTACACACACCAGTCAGGAAATGCAAAACTGGCAGTTTTGTTCTCCCTGGAGCAGGGGTGGGGGCCACATAAGGATTTTGAAATGTGTTAATCATAAATGATTTGCAGGACAGAAAAGGGCAAAAGTTAAAACATGTATACAGCAGATACTTTATAATTATCATGGTCTCTGTGATTAACGGAACCAAATGCGGACATATTGAAAGAAAACTGTAAATTTATTAACACAAAACAAACACAAACTAGACATCGAAAATAAAGGGGCTGGATTAAACAGCAAAACGTATAGCTAGCAAAACATAAAACAAACTGTGAAATAACTTACTGATAAAACATGTAGCGAAACCACAGAACATAGAACCAAACAAAACAGGACCGTGAACGTTGTTAAGGTGAACCAACAATAAACCACACCGAGTGCGGCTAAAAACCTAACTTAAGTAGGCTCCTCAATCAGAGGCAACTGATCACAGCTGTCTCTGACTAAGGAGCCCACAGTGGCATAGAGGCACCTCTATACGTCATGTCCTGACTGTGAGCCCGAGGCACAAAGCTGGCCAGGGGCCCCCAGCCAGGACATGACAATAATGTATAAAAAAATATTCTCACTCAGATGTATAAGAATGGGCAGTTCAGTTGTTTTTTTTCCCCATCCAATATTTGTTTTATTTTCTTCCGTGGGCCAGATGGAACTGCCTTGCGGACCATATTCGGCCCTCGGGATGTAGGTTGCAGACCCCTGCCCTAGAGGCACCTTTGCTGACTAGAGGGCCCCAGCCAAGACCTGACACTGGTAAAAGGGTCCTCATGTAGGGCATGGCCATTTTTCTGTTTTGGTACACCATAAAACAACAAGCAGAGAAAATCCCCTTAAAAAACTTTTTCACACCCTTCACAGGCAGTCAGTGGGTGGCAACAATAGCTAGTTAACCCCACCCCAAACCACTCCCCCACTGGACTACTTGTCATTATCTGTCAGTGGGGTAGTCATTGTGCCCTCAAGGCTGACATCTTAACTCTGGTAAATGTACTTTAAAATCAACTTTTTGTCATGCCCTGGCTGCGAGCCCCTGGCCGTTTCAGGGCAAGCCTAAAAGTGAGGCCTCTAGCCCTCGTTATGCCGCTGTGGGCTCCCCAGTCAGAGCAGCTGCATTCAGTTGACTCTGATTGGGGAGCCTACTTAGGTTCGTTTTCCAGCCACACCCGGTGTGGTTTATTGTTTGTGCTTATCTCAACAGCTCACGGTTTGTCTCTGTTTAACTCACAGTTCATGTGAATACGCTACATGTTTCTTTGTACACCGTTTAATGTTAGTTAGTCCTTTCATTTTACGTTTACAGTTACGTGTATTTTGTATTTGTTTTGTTTGTGATTAAATACACCTTTTCATTTATTCACAATGTCCGCTTTTGGTTCCGCCACACTACAAGATCGTGACACTTTTAAATGTTAAAATGTAAGCATCATGAAAGCACCATCTTATATGTATTATGTTGAACACAATAGACATCTGCAAACATTTTCAAAAGTGAATTATGACAGGAAATCTATACATGTTTGGTCATTTATAAAAGAAATATAACAATATGCATTTCAAAACAGCTGGGGCGAAATTATTTTAAAATCTGACTAATATCTGAGATGTGATGTTTTGTGCCTCATCTGAACAGAATTCTCTGATCTTCTCAAAAAGTTATTTCTTCCTGACCATGTCCAGTCCAGGTGGGGCTTGCACAGGAAGGCCATCTATGGGCAGATGGACACAGGTCGACAGGTTCTGTGTCACAGTGGGTTCTGGCCAAATACCACACCAGGTCTCGGGGCATCAAAGCTGTTACAGAATAGAAGCTAGACAGCACATTAAAAATATTGCCCATTGTTACCAACACACCATTTTCATGAAATAGATAAGTAATACATTAAAAATGATCATGAATATGGTGGTATTCCTAACAGATATTTTATCAGTGTACCATTTTGAAAGAAAACGGACACAGGCAATGACATCTCTCCACACCCCTAATAATTCCTGAATTGCTGGAAACACTTAATTTGTGAGATCCTTCAAAAATACCTACTCAGATGATGGCTGTTGCCTTAATCAGGCCAAAAAGGTTTTGTGGAAAGTCAAAGTCCATATGTAATGTTTCAGGGTGACCCAGAGGAAAATAGTACTTGCTCATGACATGAAGATAAAGGGATGTAAAATCACAATACTCTATTGTTTCACCCTCTTGGGCTATATGCCTTACAGTCAAAGTGACCACCAAATTAAGCCTCTCTTTCCAGAGTTTCTGGCCCATCAAAATTAGTCATAAAAGCTTGAACTTTAGGGTCTGCCTTTTTCAGCTTAGCCCACTCGTGCTCCCGCAAAACCTTAACTTTTAGACCATAATCTTTCTGTAAGGATTTTAGTACACATTTCCTGATGCATAAAGCATTATCTACAACCGTGAAAGAAACAACTGTAGGAACGCTATCTAGGACTGCATAACCGTCTACATCATAAGGGCAACCCTTTTTTTCACAATGATGTTTCTGTCTCAGACATATATTCCAAGCACTGTATCGAACTGCTAGAATAGCCCTTGTATTGATGTCTGAAGTTATCTGGTGAGATAATGGCTATAGAACCAGCGGTCAAAAACCTTGTACGGTAGGTTTTTTATGCTGGCTGATGCAATAGTTATGCAACTCAAAGGGTCAACACCTGCACTGATTACTTCCTCTCTGAATTTCAGACAAACTTCACGCAAGAGATTATTGTCACAATACATTTCTATTTCTTTATGAAAACGTTTAAAAAAACTTTTTTTATAACCTTTCTAAAACCCAAAACAATTGTAAGACCCCTTTGCCATGTGTAGTAAAAACCGATAAGCGCGGTTTTAAGATTACACAACCCAACCCTTTGAATTAATTAGTCTAGTATTTAAATGAGCCCAACATTTTGAAATCTCACGTTGTCTTGTGTTTTCAAATAAGTCATGCACCATATACATAATATTACTAATTTCTGCCCAATAACTTTATTGGAAACTAAATATTTCTACCTAGTGATTTGCTTGATGACAGATCTCACCGTAGAAAGGAGAGTTTGTCATAACCGCTGCGTTGCCTTTTTTAAATGTTTAACAGCCAAATACGGTTATTTAAATCTTTGTGTATTTTCATTCAGATGCCAAGGGTTTTCCACCCTTATAGAACGTACATTCCCATGCACATCAAATTTGTAGGCAAATATGTGGATAAAATGTACAATTTTGAAAACATGTTGGCTTTATTGAACCCACTCATATAAATTCTCTTTGATCCAAAGGGAAACCAGAATCCCTTTTGCCATCAGAATCGATCTGTTTTTCTGACTCGTTAGTAGATCTGTAATATGTTTTAACGTATTATCAATAGTTACAACTTTCCCCTCTAGATTCTCCAGTAGCCTATGAATTTTAATATCTTTGTCTGTGAAACACGGCAATTTTGGATAGCCTCGAACAGCCTATCAGGAATACAGTGCATCCGGAAAGTATTTACTGCGCTTGTCAAACCTCCCTCTGGCCCCACCAATCTGGTAGGCTGCAGGATAGACACTCCTGCATCACCCCAGCTAAGGTGATCTTTTTTTTCTTGTTAGCCCTCCACGTGCAAATAATTGTTTCCTTCCCTCATTCTCGATGCCATGCTCTGATCGATTCAGGGGCACCGGCAAATGATATCGACATAACATTAGTGCATCGTGTAGGACTTCGATTAGTCCCCCTTTGTTTCCCTATACCAGTTCCATCCATAGACTAGCATCCGCTCGGGAAGGGCGTGGTGAATCACCGGACCCTTTGCTTGTGCATGGTTACGCAGGATGGACACTCCGAGGTCCTCACCTTTTACCCAGTGGAATCACCTTCTTTTCCTTCAATTTTAGGGCTTCCCTGATTAGCTCTCCACAATTCCTCCATGTGCTTGTGGAGGAGGGTTCTCACGGGGTGGTCACAGGAGTGTCAAGGTAGGTGTCTGGGTGTTTCCATTGGTGCGACCACGGTGGAAATTCCAGACAGTGTCCCCGCCGTGCGCATTCCCCCTCAAATATCAGGACAAAGTCTGCGTTTTCTCTAAGGAACAAGCAGCCAAATTGCCACCCCATCGGCCAGGGATTGTGCGATAGATCTGTGATCTGTTTGTGCTTTACCCAGGGGTCAGGTGTACCCCTTGTCGCAGGTGGAGACAGAGGCTATGGCCACCTATGTCTCGGAATCTCTGCGTAATTGGCCCATTCCCACCATGTTCAAGGCAGTGCAGCGGCAGCGCAGCAGAGCAAAATTATAGTGTAGGTGATCGGGAGCTGTTGGCTGTTGTCAGGGCTCTGTCGGTCTGAAGACACTGGTTAGGAGACTAAACATCCTTTTTTCATCTAAACTGACCACTGTAAACTGGAGTACATCCAAGCAATGAGGAGACTACATTTTCGGCAGGCCAGGTGGGCTCTTTTCTTCCACTGCACACTCCCATACATTCCTGGTAGTAAGAATGTCAAACCGGGCGCAATGTCATGCATATATGTTACAGAGAATCTGTTGACAACGCCCCGATTCTCCCGGCCTATTCCATGATTGCGCTGGTTGAATGGGCGTTTGATGCCGACTTGACATGTGCCTTACCTCTAGAACCCTTACCACCTTAATGTCCGACAAACCGTTAATACGTTGTATATTAATCTGTTAATCCATGACAGATTAATATACTGGGCACATATCTCCCTCGTCTGGTCACCCAGGCATAGGTCGTACACTCTGTTGTATTATCCAGAAGTACTGCTGGCCCACCTTGGCTAAGGATGTTGTCAGGGTTGTCAGGGTCTATGTCTCCTCCTGCTTGGTGTGTCCCAGAGTAAGGCATCCAGACGCCTACCGTCTGGTAAATTATCCATTGATTTCTTGACTGACCTCCCTCCCTCACAGGGTCACACCACCCTTCCAGTCTTGGTTGGTGTGGATCGGTTTTCCAAGTCCTGCCGCCTCCTTCCCTTTCCGGGGATCCCAACGGCCCTGCAGACTGCGGAGGTCCTTTTTACGCATGTCCCCCTTTCAGTGTGTCCTGGGGTATCAGCCGGCCCCCCGCGGTGGACGAGTGGTTTCGGCAAGCGGAGGACATCTGGACGTCAACGCGGGGATGCCCCGATATTCTTACTGGGTGGCAGTCTGGCTCTTGACCAGGAACCTGCCCCTTCGCCTGCCCTGTATGGTAGAGTGGCCAGACGGAAGCCACTCCTCAGTAAAAGGAACATGACAGCACGTCTGGAGTTTGCCAAAAGTCACCAGAAGGACTCTCAGACCATGAGAAACAAAATTCTCTGGTGTGATGAAACAAAGATTGAACTCTTTGGCCTGAATGCCAAGCGTCATGCCTGGAGAAAACCAGTAACCACACATCACCTGGCCAATACCATTCCTACAGTGAAGCGGTGGTGACAGCATCATGCTGTGGTGATGTTTTTCAGGGGCAGGAACTGGGAGACTCGTCAGGATTGAGGGAAAGACGAATGCAGAAATGTACAGAGACATCCTTAATGGAAACCTGCTCCAGAGTGCTATGGACCCTGGGGCAAAGGTTCATCTTCCAACGGGATAATGACCCTAAGCACACAGCCAATATAACAAAGGAGTGGCTTCGGGAAAACTCTGAGTGCCCCAGCCAGAGCCCAGACTTGAACCCGATTGAACCTTTTCTGGCGAGATCTGAAAATGGCTGTGTACAGATGCTCCCCACCCAACATAATGGAACTTGAGAGGTCCTGCAAAGAAGAATGGGAGAAACAGTCCAAAAATAAGTGTGCCAAGCTTGTAGCATCATTTGCAAAAAGACTTGAGGCTGTAATTGCTGCCAAAGGTCCTTCAACAAAGTATTGAGCAAAGGCTGTGAATACTTATATACATGTTTATACTTTTGCTGATCATTTTTGCAAATCTTTTGCAAATCTTCTTAACCATCTTTAACAAACCCTGTTTTTGGTCATTAAAAACATGTCCCTTGCCTAATCTGGAACAAACCCTGACAAAGAGAAACCCCCCCTCTCTCAACATATGTACAAATGCCCCTCTGATCGCGTGGCGATCTGGCGTTCAACGTCGCCGGCCTTCTAGTCGCCATCGTGTGTGTTTTGTCCTGTTTTCCCCATGTCCTTTGAACGCATCCCTCCCTGATTCCTAACAGGTGCCACCTGTTAACTAGGTATATAAGCCCTTGTGTGGCTTGTCTCTGTGTCTGTGATTGTTGCATGTTACATGTACTGGAGAAGAGTCTCCCCTCAGCCTGTACGGCTCTATTTTCTGGTTCTGTACTTTGTACAGTGGTCGTAATAAAAGACCTATGTTTTGCCACTCCTGCGCCTTGGTCCGTTTCCTTCAAAGCACGTTACATTGGGTCTGTTTCTTTCTGTGTTATCAGAATCAGCTTTATTACCAAGTACATTTACACATACAAGGAATTTTCCTTGGTTCTATTGTCCATGACAGAAAATCACAGTAATGTGAGCCCACTCGGAGCACATGGTTTGTTTAAAAATCATAGAGACAAACTCCAGATAAACACATTAGCGTTACAGATGTATCCTGAGAGGAAAGCTTATGTCATGGAAAGTGATGAAGATGCCACAATATAACCAATTTCCTATTTACTGATTTAGCTTCTACACCAGAACATTTAAGGGTCGGAACAGGTTTGTTCCAAAATGTTGTCTCGTTTAACCCTCCTGTTATGTTGCGGTTCAATTTGACCCATTTCCATGTTTGGGTTGTCTACAATATTAGTTAACTGTTGTTTTTTGCCTTGAGATTAAGTGACTTTTCCTCATTTAGGGTCATGAACCTGACTGCAAACTGTGGACACACTGATGTGTTGTGGAATGTCTGTGTAGATTTAGTATAGTTGTGTGTCATTTTGACCGGATGCTTTTATGTGTATATATTTTTGCATAGGTGCAAAATAAAAAAGTGTCTTTGATGTATTTTGTTTTGACTGGTCCTGGTTGCAGTTTTAAAATTATGTTTGGGTGAAATGAGCTTTCCCAAGCTTCTCACTCTCAGTGCAAGTGCAGCAGGGCTATGACACCGACACTCAACAATGATCTCCAAAAGATTTTCAGTCAACAAATTCTGGACTGTGAGAGTGAAACAAACGAAAAGGTTTCAGAGACAGAGGACATTTCAGTTGATGATACAGATTTTGTCTTCAGTGCAGAGGATTCAGAGGACAATTTGCCAAACCATTCCCTCAATCAGATGAGAGTGCATGCAACAACCATCTTCTAAAGGGAGGACATGGAAGTCTAAAGAAGGTCATACAGAATGGTCACCGTCAACATAAAAAAGTCATGGTAGTGTGGTAGACCCAGTGAAGGGAGACAGGCACAGACCTGGACAATGGGGGAACAGCGCCTAGGTGCAGTGATTAATGCGGAATACTTTCACCTGTGCTCGTTGGCCACCTGGCCCCAACCCGGCTGCAGCCAATCAGCAGCCAGAGGGAAACCTATGAAAGGCTACAGCATGGAGCCAACGCGAGAGAGAGGGGAGGAGAACCACAAGCCAGGAAGACTGCAGACACAAAGGGAACCCGGTACAAACCACTGCTAACCCAAATTGTGTTTTTCCCTAACAGAAATAGTCCAGGGACGGTGACGGAGAGAGGGTGATGACGGGAACTCCCTTTACCTTATGTTTGAGTTTTCTTGCCACACTTCAGTTGTTTTTTCCCCTACCTTGATCTGCATTATACCCCAATAAAGACGTTTTGTTTGATAGCCCCGGTGACCTTCCTCTCTGGTGCCTTGATTTCATCCCCCTCACACCCTGGGCTTACCATAGTAGACTCTCCGCTTCCATTGTAATAAAAATGCTTCCAGGGCCTACACAATTTGCTGTCACGAGTCCATGTACAATCCGGTTTTGAGCTATTTTTACCCCAAGAAATAACTAAGATTGTACTGAACATGACCAACTTGTAGGGGAGCTGTGTAGATTGACTTGTATGCATACATTGGATTGTTTATATTAGCTGTCAAATGGGCAGCCTGTGGAATGAAGAGAACGGAAGGCCAATATTTCGGGCAGCAATGTCTCTGCAGGAATTCCACATAATTTCCCGGGTGATTCGCTTTGATAACCTTGATACCAGACCCCATCGATGTGAAAGAGACATAACTAGCTGCAATCAGCGATGTATGGGATAAATGTGTGGAAATCCTACTAATAGTGTACAATCTTGGTCCTCGTGTTACAGTTTATGAAAGCCTTGTTCCATTCAGAGGACACTGTTCCTTCCAACACTATATGCCAAACAAGCCTGCAAAATATGGCATAAAACATGGGCAGCATGTGATGCCACATCAAGCTATGCCATGTAGACCTGCCTCCAATCAACGGCAAGAAACAGAAAAGATGCCAGCTCTGCCCCCCTCGACAAGACAATAAAAACAGCACCACTTGTGTAGAATGCATGAAGTACTCTGCAGAAAGCACCTGTGTACAATGTATTCAACAAGTATAGAGTAAGACTGAATGGATCATTTTGACCAATATAATAAAGAAGCCAACTTGGGGAAACCGATACATCTTGTTTGTGAGACAGGAAAGGTTTAACAGTAGTTTATAAATATAATGTTTTATATTTTTACTTTTTCTGAAATGTCTGACAGGACAAAATTAAGTTTGGGCTGTTATTACTTGATTATTTGACTGTCTTGAGGGTGTTTGAACTGTGCGGGTCAATTTGACCCGTAATATAATGGATGTAATTATTTTGTATCATAATAGGAAGGTTAAACAAATATAAAGTGGGAGAACAAGTATTTGATACACTGCCGATTTTGCAGGTTTTCCTACTTACAAAGCATGTAAAGGTCTGTAATTTCTATCATAGATACACTTCAACTGTGAGAGTAGGAATCTAAAACAGAAATCCAGAAAATCACATTGTATGATTTTTAAGTAATTAATTAGCATTCTATTGCATGACATAAGTATTTGATCACCTACCAACCAGTAAGAATTCCGGCTTTCACAGACCTGTTACATTTTCTTTAAGAAGCCCTCCTGTTCTCCACTCATTACCTGTATTAACCGCATCTGTTTGAACTCGTTACCTGTAGAAAAGACCCCTGTCCACACACTCAATCAAACAGACTCCCTCCTCTCTGCAATGGCCAAGACCAGAGAGCTGTGTAAGGACATCAAGGATAAAGTTGTAGACCTGCACAAGGCTGGGATGGGCTACAGGACAATAGGCAAGCAGCTTGGTGAGAAGGCAACAACTGTTGGCGCAATTATTAGAAAATGGAAGAAGTTCAAGATGACGGTCAATCACCCTCGGTCTGGGGCTCCAAGCAAGATCTCATCTCGTGGGGCATCAATGATCATGAGGAAGGTGAGGGATCAGCCCAGAACTACACGGCAGGACCTGGTCATGACCTAAAGAGAGCTGGGAGCACAGTTCTATAAAACCATTAAAGCTTAATGACTCTAATGTATGGTAGTCATGCTATTGATAGCAACATATCCAAGAAGAGGTGTTTATATCCATTTCATTTATCACAGTTGATGTCAAAGGTTATCACAGTTACCTGTCAGCTCTGCTGCAATTACAGAACCCATTCACCTTTAGGATATTCTTTCGGTAGGCTAGAAATTAAAGCATGACAGCCTCTCAGAAATATGTAAACACCTGTCAGTTATTATTTTGGTTGAGAGGAAGGCATACTTTCTGATTGAATCTAGGCACATCCACCTCCAAACTATCTGCAGTGAGATCTTTCATGTCCTGCTTTTTATAGATTGCAGCCATCCAATGTCAGAAGAGACATTTCAGAGGGAGTTCCTGTTAGCATGGCGAGTGAGTGAGATGTCTGGAAGCTCCGTAGCACTAATAGTCTCTAGTCTCTGGCGGTTACTCTGGCTGATTTCCAAGATTTCCATACTGGTCTGTTTGCGGACCTCCCGCCCTCATTGCTGCCCAAGTGCAGTCGGCTATCAATACTACATTAAAGCCGACTATTGACATTCACATTGTTTTATGATTTTTAAGTAATTAATTTGCATTTTATTGCATGACAAGTATTTCATACATTAGAAAAGCAGAACTTAATATTTGGTACAGAAACCTTTGTTTGCAATTACAGAGATCATACGCTTCCTGTAGTTCTTGACCAGGATTGCACACACTGCAGCAAGGATTTTGGCCCACTCCTCCACCAGATCCTTCAGGTTTCGGGGCTGTCGCTGGGCAATACAGACTTTCAGCTCCCTCCAAAGATTTTCTATTGGGTTCAGGTCTGGAGACTGGCTAGGCCACTCCAGGACCTTGAGATGCTTCTTACGGAGCCACTCCTTAGTTGCCCTGGCTGTGTGTTTTGGGTCGTTGTCATGTTGGAAGACCCAGCCACGACCCATCTTCAATGCTCTTACTAAGGGAAGGAGGTTGTTGGCCAAGATCTCGCGATACAGGGCCCCACCCATCCTCCCCTCTACGCGGTGCAGTCGTCCTGTCCCCTTTGCAGAAAAGCATCCCCAAAGAATGATGTTTCCACCTCCATGCTTCACGGTTGGGATGGTGTTCTTGCTCTATTTTTGTCTCATCAGACCACATGACCTTCTCCCATTCTTCCTCTGGATCATTCAGATGGTCATTGGCAAACTTCAGACGGGCTTGGACATGCGCTGGCTTGAGCAGGGACGCCTTGCATGCGCTGCAGGATTATAATCCATGACGGTGTAGTGTGTTACTAATGGTTTTCTTTGAGACTTTGGTCTCAGCTCACTTCAGGTCATTGACCAGGTCCTGCCGTGTAGTTCTGGGCTGATCCTTCACCTTCCTCGTGATCATTGATGCCCCACGAGGTGAGATCTTGAATGGAGCCCCAGAACGAGGGTGATTGACATGTGCGTGTAGGTGTTTATATATGTAAGTGTGATTTGGGGGGGATATTAATCAATATCACCTTTACTTCATTTCATTCCTCTTTATATGTGTCTGTGTAATCCCTTATCCCTGCAATAGATTGTGCACCTCATCTTTGACAAGAGATCCTGCCCCATTAAACCAATAGAGCATTCCGGGTTGTGTAGGAATTGGTGAGTGACTTTCTGGTCGGTCCAATGAACCTCCAAAAGGACAGTGAAAGGCTTTCTCATAATAGCTCCTGAGACCCTGGAGAAAGCCTGAGTTCTCGTGGTTAGAGGGTATGCGGCTTGCACAGAAGACCAGGTACATCCTGTATCAATCAGCATATGGTGCTCTTGCCCTCCAATGGTGCAGGTGACAATAAGTTCCACGTCTGGTGGGAAAGTGAAAACCTGTGCAGCATGGGGGACTGGGGTCTCCAGGCATCCTCACTGTCCTCCCCCATACTTGTCCATATCGCCTAGCAAGGCCATATTCGGGATGAGGGTTGAGTTGGGCGGGGGGGGGCCACCAGCTCCTTGCTGCGTGGGTCCAGCAGGTGCTTGGGCTTGTCCCCCACCAAACCCTCTACCCCATCTTGACTGGTTCCAGGAAACCCTTCCTCGTTGCTGCCACTGTCCACCTCTTCCTCTGGGCCTTCCGAAACCTGATTTTCCCTTCATGAGACATCTTCTGGACCAATAACCTGGTTGTCCACAAATATAGCAAGTATTCAAGTCCGGTGGGCCCTGTGTCATGGGCGGGTTTTGACTGTAACCGATCCAACCTCCCTGACCACCGGGTCCTCTTTGATACATCCCATAACCGTATGGTGTCCAATCAAACGGTCTCTGCAGGGCCATAAGGCCAGTTACTTTCTGAACCACAGCTGCAACGACATCCGGGTTAGGATTGGCAGGGGCCGAGGGTTTGGTCACCGAGGTCAGCGGCATCTGTTTACCGGGTTTGTCTTCAGCCAGGTGTTTCTCCAGAATCTTTTTCTGCAGTTGTTTCAATTCGTCTTTGTCCTTTCGTTTACCCTCTCTCCACCCCTCCACGTGTTGATCTGCAATCTCAGTAAATGTAAGTACACTTTTGGCGGTGAGGCCAACAGTCTTTTCACACTCAACACGGACATGGTCCGGCAGTCCCCTCATCCAAGAACATGTGCATTTAGTTCTTGTCAGGTTCTGTGTTCCAGGCCTGTCTCCACAGGGTCCTGGCTTTTTTCATGTATACCGGGACACTCATCATCAGTTAAGCGCAAAGTCTTTATCAGCTGGGGATCCTAAAAGGATCGAACGGTATGGCTGCCGACACATTTCCCTTGAATCCAGAAGCCTTCAATACCTCCCGGGAGTCTTGATCCCCCATGCATCTATTCATTACCGCAGTGACATCGCCACTGACAATGTCAATTCATACCCAGCAGTCAGGCTATCCAAGGCCTTCACCCACCTGCATCCTGATTCTTCAGGCAGCGGAAGGCCATCTACTAGGGCCAGGGTTTATACACCGCTGGTCCTCCTGACGTCTGACGGAGCGACATCATGTGACTTGTCCCTCCAATCCTAGCCTTATTCTTGCTTCTAGTACAATATGCTGGCGCCTCATCTGGCACTACTCCTATATCTCCGGCAAACTTTCCAAAATGAAATCATTTTGCGTCGGGTTGGTCTTCGATATTGCTCTCTGCATCAATGAGGCCTTGTTCCTCACTCCCCACAATACTGCTGGATCCAATGTCGATAATGGGACCCCTCTGGGCCCCCCTAGCGGCAAAGTCCATTTCCATCAGGGTCTGTTCGAGATGGCGGATCTCTTCTTCCCCAGACTTCAACTTCCAGTCAAGATCCTGCATCAATTCAATTCCAGTCTGTTCTGCCACATTTTCTCTGCCTGCACTTGGACTCGGACCTTGGGCCCTGGAGGCAGTGCTTCCGGTACCACTTCTTCCTTCCATGCTCATAGCATCTGTTTCCGCTCGCAGCCTACTAGCATTTGCCATTCCCCCTCCCTGGTCATTTCCTCTACTCCATACACTCGTCGGCTCCTGGTCAGGCCTCTTATGATAATTCACAGTAGCTGTAAGGTCTAAAACAGGGGCCATAATTGGTGGAATATGGGGGGGGGGCTTGGGGAAGGGATGGATACAGCTTTTTTGGTACTTAACCGAAATGGTTATGTCAACAACTTTCTGGTGGCGCAGTGGTTAGTGTGTGCTGATTAAAAGCCCAGGGTTCATGGTCCGATTCCTCCTGTCTGCAACAACTTAAAATTAGCTTTTTTGCTTCCGCAATTTTCCAATTGTCCCCAGTTTTTGGAGTAACCCAAATTGCTGCTTGCATCTATATGTATTATTATTATTATTATTATTATGTTGTACACTAAAAAGTGGCAGAGAAAATAACGCATTATAAAATCTATAGAATGCGTTTTACATAATAGCTTACCATTCATTTTCAATCATCTCCCTACTATACAATAGGCAGGACAAGGAGGAGCTATTAAAACGACAATGTTTGAAACATTCATCTAAAATCACCTGATATGAAAATGAGCAATCAAATGGGTGTATGTAATTAGTGGATACTCTAATAGGGTAGTCTTAGGGACTAAGTAGCACCTCTCAAATAAATAAGATCCACGAAGGCTTTTAGTTCGGCATCTGTCAATTTTAACTTTGCTGCATAATTTTGCTCAGATCCCGCTTCCGTGTATTTTCGAACTTAACACAAATAAGACGTTCTGGAACTTTGCTTGAAGTAATTTGGTCTAGCTGGACCTTTCTACATTTTAATTGAATACCGCTGATCTATATATTTATACACTATAAATATTTTGCTTCCTAAATAACAGAAGACTCGTATACAGAAGCCCATGCGACATCTGCTGATAGAAAAGAGAATTGCAACCATGGAATGCAGGATTAAAAATGGCCGAACGCGCAATTTAACATTGAACAAGAATGAAATAGCATTAAATCAGTTTTCTCTGTGGGATTTTGAAAATGTAAAAATACTGGGTGATAAAACACATTTAGGAAAAGTAAAAAAAAAGCAGGGTCCTGGAATTTGATCGAGAGCGAAGATATAATTTCTAATAGCACACGCTCTTTACTAAAATATTCCACCAGAGCCAGGCCCAACTCTCTCCGAACGCCCCCCACTCATTCTGAATGCGGGGCTCGGCAAAGACCCTCCTGTGGGTCAAAACACACTCATCCGCCAAAACAGCAGCCTCTGAGAGTCTTTACTTTACGTTCATTAATGTACGTGTGTCACGGTACCATCACAGGACGGGCCCTCCCCTGTTCGCGTAGCCTTCCGGCGTTCGACGTCGCCGGCCTTTTAGTCACCATCGTGTGTGTTGTGTCCTGTTTTCCCCATGTCCTGTGAACGCATCCTTCCCTGATTCCCTACAGGTGCTGCCTGTTTACGTAGTACTTAAGCCCTTGTTTTGCTAGTCTCCGTGTCCGTGATTGTGTGCAGCTACGTGCTGATATTCAGGCATGCGTACCTATGTGTACCTATTGTTTATCATTTTGACGCGTCTGATACGCGAGGACAATTGAAGTTGAAGGAATAAACTGAAACCTTGCAACTTACCTTCCTGCACCTTGGTCCGCCTTCTTCCACGCATCACAACGTGACTAAACAATCCAGGATTGTGTCCTTAATTTGCTCTAACATGAGATCACATAACCCTTGGAAAGACATAACTGCCGAGGTGGAACACCAGCGATTACTCTGTGAAGATAACTCTCTGGCAAACTCAATAACCCTCGCGCAAACTCAATAACCCTCGCGCAAACTCAATGCGTCCGCATTCCACCTTTTATTAAAGTTCGAAATTGCTGGTCGGAATCCTCAGGAACCAATTCGTAAACTTGTAACACAGCCGTTTAAACCTTAACATAACTACCACTGTCGGCTACACCAAGAGCGGAATATGCTTCCTGCTTCTTACCAGTCAGCACACACTGCAACATCAAGGTGCGGTCAGAATCCAGCCACCCCCTAGCGTCAACAACACGCTCAAACAACAAAAAGAAGGTCTCAGGGTCCTTTTCATTAAATTCAGGCAAAAAAAATTAAGCTGCCAACAATATCAAATGTGTCCTGCGGGCCACGATCAAAAGAGGAATGTCCCCTAGGAAACCCAGGTTCACCATCTGTTGTGATAATATTAAGAATTGGATGTATTAATTGATCATACACTGCTTACATGTCCAACTCTGTTGTTGCATTAAGAGAGCAAAGGAATGTTGGGGTCATGAAGCTAGGAGAGAGGATCTGGTCTGTGTTTGTTGGTGACACCTATCTGTATGCTAAATCCTGTAAATGCACTGTGCCCATCTGTTCTCCTTATCACTGTTCTTGTTCATTGATCTATAGGAATTTGGCCATGAGGGGGTGATACTTCCTCTCTGGGACACTTGGATAAACACACGATAGGGGGAAAACAGATTGGGGTCAGGAAGGGAACATTGTTTTGACACACCCCTGGAATGGATTATACCAAATACATATGCAAATAACCTGAGTGTATAAGAATGTATGTAACTCTGGGTGATAGGGAACCCGGCTCTCCTTGCAAGTGAATCTTTAATAAACTGTTAATTGTGCTAAAGACTTTATTTGTTATTCTTACTTGCAATGATTAAAAACTAGATTGTTTAAGTATAAGAAAATTGCCTTAATACATCCCAGAGCAAACACTCCCCTGAGAGCCTTCCTTCTCCGATCAACTCCAACCGCTCTTGTTGCAACTTGATTTTAGCATGCTCCAAATCCTGTTTAAACTCCAATTCCTTTTCATACTTTGCATGATCATGCTCAATCTGATCATGCACAAGCAGTTCTTTCTGCTGTTCAAACAAAAGACCACTAGGACAACCCAGTGGAGCGGCCAGTGAAACAGTACAGGAAGGTTGCAAGTCCACAGCAGAGGCTGCCCCAGTGGTAACTGCAAGAACACCACTCTCCATTTGATTGGCTTTCAAAATAAGCCACGGATGTGCCCCGGAGACAACTGCTCAGACCACAGACACCACACAAAAATAACAAACCATAAACCACACACAATGTATTCCAAAGTGAAACACATCACAAATCCTACCAGAGGGAACAAATATTGCTCCGGGTAGCTAGCGACACTACCCCAACAAACTCCCATTCACACAGCCGATTGTACTCAACCACCAATGACCCAACAACAAGCAGAAGAAGAGTCCCAGCTTAAGGAGGTGCCTGGAACCAACCAATGTTCCTTCTCCAACACAGCACAACAACAATCCAATAGACAAACAGAGGCAACCAGTACCGGGAATCAAATGTAACAACGCAACCAAACTTAAACAAAACATGCTAACAAAAGCACCCACCAAATTTAACACGAACTCCACGTTCGCCCCCAACAACATACGTACCAGAATGCCAAAAAACACAAGCATTAGTCCTACCAAAAAGCAACAAAAAGCCATACGACCCAATATCTAGGAACCAAAGTCAATCCTGGCAGACGAGCCCCCACTTGTTATGAACCGGCTCAAAAGTGCGTAACAGGAAACAACGTGGAGATCAGAAATAAAACAACCCAAAAGTCTGTGTCTCCGTGGAGAACGAACCCTCCGTTCCCCTAAATTGGTATATTTAACCACAAACAAATACAAACCCAGGTGTGTCCCATTACACTGACGACCCTCCAAACTCCACCCACCAACATCCCATTAATGAAAACAAGAGAAAAGAGGAAAAAGTCACCAGACAGAGTGGGAGGGTCATCACATATAAGCCATATTAAACACTGTCATCCACTGAACGTCCTCGATTG
>JACXGK010009267.1:0-20324 GCA_016801125.1 Novumbra hubbsi
CTTTGTTTAATCCTATGTCGAGTGGATACGCTAAATGTTCTTTGTAAGCTATTTAAGTTCTGTTTTGTTGTTTATCACAGCACCTTTACTTTTGACGTTTACAGTTCGTGTTAGTGTGTCTTTTTGTTCATTGGATTAAATCACCTTTTACTTTACAAAATGTCCGCTTTTGGTTCCGCCGCACAACAACACCGTGACAGTAAACAGTAAATTGTTCAGTAATATCATTGTATTTAGTTTCAAAGTTATGTACCTCCCCTCATCTATTCGGGTTTTTCTTTTTAAAAAAAACACCTGTCTGTTTTTACGGACGTAAAACATGTTGGTACCCGCACAACTCATTGAAATAATGCTTCATTCCTCCTGAGAAGTGATG
The DNA here is from genome assembly GCA_016801125.1 of Novumbra hubbsi. Lineage (NCBI taxonomy): Eukaryota > Metazoa > Chordata > Actinopteri > Esociformes > Umbridae > Novumbra > Novumbra hubbsi. Next base: position 377 of record JACXGK010009267.1, read on the forward strand.
AAATGAAAAGCTACTGTATCATGTATAATTGCATGCCTTTGGTATGTTATAGAATAAAAGCAAGGGATCCATTACCAAGCAGCATGATGTTCCTGTGACTACAGTCGCAAATATTATTGAGAAGTTCAAGGTCCATGGAACTGTAGCCAATGTCTCTGGGCATTTGTTTAATTGATCCCAAATTGAACAGAAGGAAATTATAAATAGTAAAAAAAGATACAAGCTGTACTCAAGGTAAGGCACGTCAGTTTCAGATAACACCATCCGTCACGTGTTGAGTGAAAGTGGGCTCCATGGAAGAAGCAGGAGGAATCCACTTTTGAAAGAAAAACATAAAAGCCAGACTGGAATTTGCTAAAATGCATATTGACAAGCCAGAAGCCTTCTGGGAGAATGTCCTTTGGACAGATGAGTAAAAACTGTAGCTTTTCGACAAGTAACATTAGCTCTATGTTCACAGACGACAAAATGAAGAAAAGAACACTAAACCTACAGTGAAACACAGAGGAGGCTCGGTTATGTTTTGGGGTTTCCTTGCTGCATCTGGCACAGGGTGCCTTGAATCTGGGCAGGGCACAATGAAATCTCAAGATTATCAAGGTATTCTGAAACAAAACAGTGTCAGAATGCTGTCTCTGTTTTTTTTTTACATATGTAGGTTTTTACCCTAATGTGTCTTTTTTGTTCTACTCTTCCTGTCAATGACTAGTAGACATTTAAGTGCATCCAGCCTCTAGTTTCTTCTTGGCGGTTTTCCTGGCATATAATTCCCTATTCAAAATGTCTGGGCCACCCAAAAACATTTTGCCAGTGAGCATCAAAACTATGTTTATTAGAAGATCTAGGAATTACATCAAAAAATATGAAATCAGTCCACACGCTTTAGAATTAATCCTAGTCAATATTATTGTTGACTCTCTAAGCTTCCTTCAGCTGTACTTGGCTATGCTGCTGGTTCTAATCCAGCGTCTTCACGTTCATATATTTTTTGTGACTTAAATATGTTCATTGTATGTTTTTACAGAGTATATTGCATATTTAATGTTGTTGGGGACAGTAGCCTACTTACCCTAATCTAGTTGTTTTTTCACCTGTCATCTACTGTCAAGCGAACTCTAGGCTACTGAATAAAACCTGTGATTTTGCTGGAAGTCATCGAAACCGTTAACAAATGTAATGCAGCTTAGATGTAGTTTAGGCGTAATTAAGTTCTATTGAAATATGTTGACATGCTTGGTTGTAAAAGAGAACTAGATTCCACTTGTTTTTCCGACGTTACTCATCCCTGTGATGTCAGGACAGGTTAGGTCCTATATGCAAGGTCGCCAGATTGTTGACAGTAAACGGAGAAATCTGCTACTGCGGTCAAAGCATTATTTTCTATACAACCTTATCTGTAAATCGACCAGAGCAAGCCCATTAAAAATAAATTAATTTTGGGACAAACCTACACATCTGGAAACACTGCCGATATAGAAAATGTTTTCTCCTACTGTCGCATTCGCTGCAGTATTTTGTGTTTTACCATGCCACCACACAGAAGCGGTATGAGATTCTGGGTAGACAGCCGTCTTTAAGATTTATATGCATCACCTATTCGTTTTAGGCTGGTAATGGTATGGTAATGCAGTACATTAGCGTCAAAGAATAAGCTATATCATTTACAGATAACAATAAACCGACTGAAAACTCGAGAAACGTATTTGACTTATAAGATCAACTCAATGGACATCAACAATCAACTGTTTTAATCTCATATTATATCAAAGTACTTCCATAAACTGCTGGTCTCGTGTTTGATGGTCAGAGAAATCTGAAACTCATTACGGAACACATTATCTTTGGGTGCGAGGGGGGACTAGGGGTCAAGAGTCACTAAAGGAAAGGTCGCTTGCTGATCCAACACGGTGAAAATCATTGTCGATATGTTCCTGAGAAAGACAGTCAACCCTAATGCGATTTACTTTAGATTACTTTGAGAAAGATATAATATTACCGATTTAGAAAACTACAGCAACATATTTGGTTTTTAAGTGAAATGTTATAAAATAACCCAAGAATATAATCAGGATGATTATAACACACAGATAAGCCTTACAAAACCATACTCACCAAAAAAACTGATTTTTGCAAATTTGTCATATTTTTATAACTACTAATACTAACTTGCTACGGACATGAAATGATTTGGTAAGAATCACTTGCCTAAACAACAGCTTTCTCACTAATGGACTGATCATAGCCAAGTCATCTAATTGAGAGGCGATTCAAAATGCACAATCAAATTAAATCTCAACTCAAAATTCTAACCGAAGGATCAAAATCTAGAATATTAGCATAATGTCACAAATTAGAAAGACGCTGACATGGACAGCATCTCTGTTTCAGTTCATTTGGGAAATAAAAACATATATGACCCATTTTTATTTTACTGGATTTTAACATTATGTCTGTTGTGCACTAGCAGAGCTAAGTATATATCAGGAACAGATGGATTCTCTTTAGTAAGGGCGCATTCATGGATTCTTTATAACAAATATAGGAATACGCTCCATCTCTGACCAGAAGTGGCAAAGGTATCTAGTGTACTTACACAGTGTGGGCCACGCTGTCCTGGGCTTTCTCTGACTGCTCTGGGAACACAGGGTGAGGTGGCTCTCCGATAGGGACACAGCCCAGGGATTTACTGATGGCGTGGCTCAGCTTTTTAGCCGGAGACTTCTGTGAGAAAAGCACCAATAAGAAGTTGATGTTATATTCTGCGTAAATTCAATTAAATCAATTTGAATTCTCAAAATAACCAAAAAACTACATAAAATCCCTTTCAGAGCATCTAAAGAGTTTTGTTCATTTGAAAACAAGCCCAATCTGCTAGTAATGCAAGCAGATACCTATTGATTATTGTGACAAATGGGCCCTTCCTCAACTGTCTCTCTTCCCCTAGCCTCCTCCCGTTTATCGAACGGACCGGATGAAAGTCGGCCACATGAGATTCCCCCATGTTTGTCTTAACCTGGCAAGTCTTTGTACCCAGTCAGTGAAGATAAATGGTAGGGAATGAGGAGTGGGAAGATTTGAAAAACTGTTTGAGATGGAGCCTTTGTGGTTGCCATGCCTACCCAAGAGGAGTGCTCCTTCATTTGATGCTGGTTGCTATGTGGACCGTTGGCATGGCCACGCCAGAAGCAGCTCTGACAGAGTTGGTAACCATGGCACTGTTGGCACCGGTAACGGAACCCCATCATACTTTCACTCCGGCAATAGGAACATTCCACGGGATGGAAGACTGGAAGTTTATGTGTGGATATATAGAGACGGCGTTAGCAATATGTTTATAATAGCATTGGGGCCACACTGCAAATCTGTAGTAAATTGCCATTAAGGCTGCATCCAGGCACTCTGTGTTTCGTTAGCCATGGAATATTGGCTATATAACACACCCCCTCATGCTTATTCGCTTAATAATACCAGCAACAGTATTATAGCACACATAAGCTTAACACATTTCTCAATCCAAATGCTTAGATTCAAATGACTATCACTGGCGAGTGTTGAAAAATTGACTAGATATAAATAGCCAAAAAGAAAAGTAATATAGAGAAAACATTACCATTTTCAACATTAGCAAGTCGGTGCATGAGAGGTAGCCAGACCAGGCACTGAGGGGGAGGATCTGCCATTAAAATGTCCAAAAACGTGTTCAGCAAGATCTTCTTCTAGATGCAAACCAAGATGCATTCGGTTATAAGGACAGAATGTTCCAGATACAAACACAACAAGATGGATTGAGACAGAATCTACAGACAAATCAACTACCATTCAGTTAAACAGAGGTAACACAACACGATGCAAACACTTAAAAGAACTGAGTGGGACAATGAACATAATTCTCAGCTAAGTGGATATGGTTCATTAGCAGAGAGCAGAGCAGAAACACCTTGTCTAACAGAGTGCAAGAAGAAATTCTTCTGTTAGTGAGAATGGGCACATGTGAAACGGGACCGTGTTCCCAATGCAGTACACTACATTTGACCATGGCCAACTAAGCACTATAAAAGCATTAGAGTTCCATTAAGAATGCATGACATACTGAATGGAATAGACAGTATAAAAAGAACGGAACCCCCAGTCAATCCAACCTACCTGCTGAGGAAAGCATGTCCGTACAGAGTGTTCCGTGTATCCAAACGACGGGCCCTCAAACACTGCAGTGGGCAGCTTCAGAACCTCCCTCAAAAACTGGTCAAACTTAGGAAAGGCCATTACACCATTGGAGTCTGAGATTTGGGAGAAGATATCTGGAGAGAGAGAGAGATGAGTGGGTGAAAAGCGTGGGTGGAAAGGAGAGAGTACATAAGTTTGAGGGGTGACAACATCAGAGGGGTGAGATAATCAGCCTCCACCCTTTCTAGAATGTATTAAAAGCTATGGGTGATATTAATTCTTGACACTTCCATTTCATTTTGTTTTAATCCAAATGCAACCATGAGAGTAATACCATATAATGATGGTATGATGATGGCACCTCCATGTGTACAATCTATGCAACTGCAGCTATGGTAAAAATAAATCAGATTTCTGATAAAAAGGTTGAACTACTAGAGAAAATAATTCACTCTCGTTCTACCTGAAAATTATGCTCTTCAGCTAAGCGAGATGGACTTACATCGTAGTTTGTCCACTATTTTCCCTCCACACATGGTTGCCAACATGGACTTCATGGAGAAAACTGTCAGTTTCCCATGGCCTTCACTAAAAACATCAACAAACAACAACAGGATTCAGAGAAATATAGAACATATAACAATTCACCTGGTTATTATTCTGATGACGCTGAAGCATATCTCCCCCACAACAAAACAAATCATTTTCTATTATATTGCTGACAAACATAAATCGCACTTCTGAATACATCTTGACCTTGAACATGTTCTCTGAAGGCCCAAAGTCCTTTGAAGGGGGAATGCCTCTTATACAGTCTGGCCTATTGATTTGTTAAGTCTAGGTGAACGTAAGGTAACATTTAAATCACTCACTTACAATATTGCAGATGTGGCCCAAGAGGCAAAACTTACAGAAACAAATTACTATCCAATTTCTTTATCCATACAAGGGTCGATGTACAATAGAAATACATGAGTCACTGCACAATTCCATGAACCGCAGTTGGTAGATTATAGTGCTTGCAAAATCAGGATTGAGGGTTTGATTCCCAAGGAGGGCCAGTAAGACAAAGAATGAAACTTTTGTTTTCTACTCAAAGACTGTCTACTGAACGACTGTCAACTGCATGACGGTCTACTGAATGACTGCAAAGTACAAATGCAACGGTATGTAAAATGTAAAGTAAATTTCTATACCGGATGTGGTTTCCTATTGTCTGTAAATCATTGTCTGCATCTGAGGTATTGTACCTGTCATACGTTGCCACCATGAAGTTGAGAAGCAGGCCAATGGACTGCTCCACGTTGATTTGGTGTGTGGTGGGCAGCCTCTTGTTAAGCTGGTAATAGATGGAGGACAGGATGGTCTCCAGCCTAGACACATTGATCTCTGCATTGTGGTCCAGCGTGTTCAGACCGCTGTCACGGAACGCCTCGATCATGTTCCACACATCCACCAGGTGTACTGAGACAAGGGGACAGGGGTACATCCGCGGAGAAGAGGAGGAGGAGGGAGACATTTATATTAGGATAGCTTTAACTACGGTACTATTAATTCAATCGAGTGTGTGAGGACTCCAGTCCAATGTGATAAGAACCGTAAAGGCATCAAATATGCAAATCATTTATCTTCTCAACAACTTTCCAGATTCCGCTGGTGCCTTATTCACAAATCGGATATCACAAAATTAGGGAGAAAGATCGGGTAAGTTAAAATATATTTAATACACGGTTCCAAAACATTAAGTGAACACGTAATCATCACAGTGTTCAACTTCAGGGATATCAATCTGTTCAGTTAGGAAGCATAAGCCAATTTGTTTTGGTGCAAATAAAAGGCAACAAGTGCACAGCATGACAACCCCCAAAAGGGGGATGGTTTTGCAGGTGGTGGCCACAGACTATTGCTCTTTCCTTATCCTTCCCAAATGATTTTTCTCTCTCTGACTAAACTGTCAGAAAGAGAAACCAACATCCTCTAGTGGGACCTGTGCTCACAGTCCAGCACCGTGCAGTTCCATTGGCATTCGCCAGAGAACCCCAGATTTGTCAGAACCGCCATTGGCCACCGTTCTCTTCACAGATGTGAGCAGGTTCAACCTGAGCACAAGTGACAGAAATTAAAGTGTCAGGAGACACCATGGTGAAAGTTATGCTGCCTGAAACAATGTTCTGGCTAGGCCTATCCTTGAAGGGGTTGCACAGATCTCCACGTACTAGTCAACAGTACCCTGACAGCCGCTAGGTACCGGGTTAAAATCCTCAGACCCATCGTCAAACCTTACGCTGGCGCAATGGGCCCTGGGTTCCTCCTGGTCCAGGACCATGCCGGGCCTCATATGGCCAGAGTGTGTAGGAGGTTCCGGGATGACAAACGCATTGATAACATTGACTGGCTCTCACGTTCCCCAGACTTGAACCCAATTGAGAATCTCTACGTTATTTATCAGTGCATCCAATGCTGCAAAGTAGCGCCACAGACTGTCCATGATCTCTTGTCCAGGAGCTCACTTAAATCACACATCACACCCCATTTTTCCCTTTATTTAATGTTCCCTTAGTTTTTTGGAGCAGTGTATGTATATATATATATATATATATTTACATATTCTATGTAAATAAACATACATTTAAACCTGTGACTTCCCAATGATTTGGCATCCACAGCAAATGTATAGAATTGCACGTGAAGTCATAGGCTCAAAGGAATCTGATTGCAGAAGAGATAAGTGAGACTACTACAAGTGTCTTGAGCTATTCCGATTCCTATCTTGGATCCCAATCATTTTCATTCGTAAAAGGAGAGTGGAAAGTTACTCTGCTTCCTTTTATTGTTCATTTATATGGTATATTTTTGTATGGTCAGTAGCAATCACGTGAAGTGGAGACACAGCTGAAGGTGGACACGGGTACTGAACCCTGGAGTCCAGCGTGGGCGGTACCACAGCACCACAGCATCACATAGATCCCAATAATTGTTCTGACATCCCATTCCTAGAGAAGTAAGAGTGGCGCTATGACAACGCATGCCGCTTGTGTTGTGTTGCTAGGCTACAGCTAGAGTAGTAGGGCAAATACTTCTGTTAACTTCCTGTTACGGGATGGTTCAAGCTAGGTCGCCATGTGACCAAAATATGTGTAATGTGAGAAGACCGGTTGCAGACCGGTTGCAGACATCAGGGTGACAACATTACGCACACAATTTGGGTCGCCTAATGCATTCCAAGCCTCAGAGGACAAAAGCTCATCATCCTCAGTAACATTCTGTGTCAGGCAGTACATACGGTTGCATCTCTTCTGGACAAATCTTAGCTTGCAGGCCGTCCTGTAGGTCGAAAGTCTGATGACGTCAAAGTTTTGTGCCCCTGGTAAGGAAAACAAAATGTAATTAACAAACTTTAACCTGACCCAACACCTATGGGGGTAGGGCATCCGATGCTAGCATGTGGCTGTCTGTGAATGGCTTTGCTAAGACCTTTAGCGTGAATGAATGGTAACAGTTTGGCACTGGAGGTGTTCACTGAAGTCGGTTCACTTCGATGGGAAGGGAGAGGGACATGTGGTTCACTTCGATGGGAAGGGAGAGGGACATGTGGTTCACTGTGTCGACTGAGTGTCTTGGCACAGACAGAGTGAACAGTGGGGTGTGAATGAATTGCAGGGGTTTGGCTCCGGAGATGTCTCTCGCTCTGGCGGTCACTCACTCATCTCCATGAAGAGCTGCCTCTTCTCCACCATGGCCTTGCCTCGTTTACTGCCCTCCTCGATCATTCTGAGGAGGGCAACACCACAGGCACACATTATCCACGTCCATATGTCATTACATCATCATTGCGTACAATGTGTTATCGGCCTTTAAGGTCCTCCTTTACAATTACTGGGAACAGATGCTGCAAGCGATACGTCTAAGCCACTAAATGATTGTATGTGTTATCAGGCTTATGTAAAACATTCTAAATGATTCAATTCTGTACACCCAGCAAGCATGTGATGTTCTAACGACCCTACCCTATGTTTCTTAGAGCTTGTTGGGAACCCGAGTAAAATCCATAGAACCTTCCCACAACATTCTGGTTAGTTATGTGGATTTGTACTTTCTCAGCAACATAATTATCATTGTTCCATTGATAGTCATGTTATCAAATGCCCATAAGTTCATAAAATGTTAAGAAACAACTTTCTGTAAGAGATAATTACAAATACAAATAGGGGTATTTACCTGTTGCTGGCTGAATATTAAATAAAGTGAATCATTAGCCGCTGCTGGGCCTGTGAAAAGAGGAAACATCAGTCTATTAGCCAGTTGGTTGGCTCCTTCATTTCCTGTTTCTCTGCTATGCTTTAGAAGTAGTTCAAAATAAGACATCCTTCCAGAGCAAATGGGTTTGAATTTTCAATTAGTCATTAAGGACTTGATGAACTCCACAAAAAAATCTAACATTCAATAAAAGATGTGTAGTTTCCCTGTCTGGCACAAGGGAACACTTGAGTGCTCGTGCTCTGTCTCTTTGAATGGGTCCCAAAGGGCGTCCTGTTCCCTTAAGTCAGGGCCCCAATCAAAAGTAGGGCAGTACATAGGAACTAGGGCGCCATTTGGGAAACACCCGGTCTGTACACTACAAATGATAATTCTCCATGACATCGGCACTCAGCTAAGACTGCATCCTGTGGACTAATGACACCCATGGCCAGCCAGGGGATGCAGACAGAGACACCTAATGATGATAGACACAGAACACATTATTGCTGTTCAAGGGCTGGTTCCCCAAACCGGGTTGAACACCGGGGAATGGCAAGACAGGCTTGGATAGTGCTGGACCTGGGCTCAAATAATATTTGAAATAGTTTGAGTTTCCGCTGCATCTCTAACTGGCCTGGAGTGTCAGGTTGAGGGGTCTTACATTGTTGGACATTTTCCATTGGTTCCATTAAGCTAGACAAGCCAGCAGTGAAAGTCATTGAAGGTATTTTGTACAGTATCTGACCAAGTCTTGGCTGGCCATGGTTCTATTTAAGCAATAAGGCATGAGGGCGTGTGTTAAATGGCCAATATACCACGCCTAAGAGCTGTTTTCATTCACAACAAATTGCAGAGTGCTTGGATAAAGCACTTAGCCACGGTATATTGCCAATATATCAACAATCCCTGAGGGGCCTAATTGCTATTAGGAACCAGTTACCAACGTAATTATTACAGTAAAACGTGATGTGATGTCATACCCGAAGTATACAGTCGTACACACCACAGCTGTCAGCCAATTACCATCCAGGGTTCAAACCACCTGGTTCTTAATGAAACAGTGTCCTGTCACACTGAGGCCCACTGAGGCCTCGGGGCGACTGGCCAGTCACAGATCTGGATCAGTTCACCAGCTGAGCGTAAGCCGTCACTGTCTGCTTTCCCAACGGCACCTCATTCCCTTTCCTCTTGTCTGGACCCGCCACCCCGACCAGACCATTGTAGTCACCAATGCCAAGGTTGAACCATCGGCAGCTCAAGTTGCATGGCCATTGGAAGGCCTCCATCTCCACATTTTATTCCTCTCTCTTCACCAGAGCGGATGGAAGGACATACACAGGATATGGGGCGGATGGTTTCCTAACTAACTAAGATACTTAAGTATTTCATTGCAGTGTGATCATTCACTGTTGTGTTGACGCAATAATGCTGTCAAAACAGTGTATCTTCAAAGGTTTGTCCATGACTATACCAGAATATTCAGTATGGAACAGAATATAGGTTATGACATTAAATATAATATGGAGTAGAGAAGATTCATAGAAATCACAAGCTGGGCTCAAAAGCCCTGTAGGAGGTCCTGAATGAAGAAGTGGTGACAAAACTACTTTATAATAACAAAAATAAAACTAATCCAAGATATCATATAGTGAAACAGATTCCACAGTAAAAAGGCCAGCAGAGTTTGATTGGTCTCTTTAGGACAGATGTAGTCTAACATACAGCAATATTTGGTTCTGTGTTGCTGACATTACAGTTGGGTAAATCACAAAAAGGCTATTAAAATTACATTGGTAGACTGTCAATTACCTTAATGCACTTTATATGGTGGATAGCGAATAACTTTTGAGTACACTTGTGAAAAGCCTGGATGCGCAGATTCATGGAATTTAATTTACAGATGTAGGTTTAGGCTATAGTTTACAGAAAATCTGAGCTATCATGAGGGTAAAACAGAGACTTGACAAATGCAGTGGTGATGATGATGAGGGCAATGAACGTTATGATGATGATCATAATGAAATCATCAAATGCCAAATAGCTAAAGCAGTTTCACCTGCATTATTTGGCCGATACGCGGTTATAATAGGCTAACCTTAAAGAAATGCTTATAAAAGGAACGATAGTAGGCCTATTGCCAAGCATTATGTCATTCTCCGGGTTCCTTTTGGGAATGACTGAACTCAAGCGCATCAGCATCTATGGCAGCAACACACTAATATAAAAACTACCTACAATGGTGTCGTCGAGTAAAGCAGTGATTCTTCAACATATTCAAATAGATCATGGAAAACGTATTTTTATGTTAATATGACGATTATTTAATGGAGAAATATTCACCGCACCTTGTCGAGTCGGCTATAGGTAGCTATTATGACAACATCTTTCTACGTGAGTCAACAGAAGGACTCGGCCACTGCAGTGGCAGCTATAGGGCTCGAATGGCTAAACATAATGCATTTCAGTCTCTGTGGAGATACTGAAACGCTCGTATGACGACCCGTTTAGCGTTACAATACTTTATGCGTCTCTCATCCACCGCACAACCGACGCGGCCATACTGCTGTTTTAACTCCCTATTTACCTAGTTTCCACAATATTAATGGTGTCGTGCAATGCATCTTAAAGGAATGTTCACATTGCAATGTCATAATTTCTCCTAAACATGCTTATATAGCTAGTGTCCAAATAGAGGTGCATGCATTGTATGGGCAATTATGATGCATATATGCCTTACCAGTAGGAAAATCACGCAGGTTGCGTTTATGCCATCAGCAGCATTAGATGGAGAGGACAAGTACCCACGATATTTCCTCCGTAAATCATCACGCTTAGTCTCCCCTTTAACAAATTTCAAACGCTTTCTGTCCAATATCTTTCGTTATTTTTGTCCGAGAAGTGCCAAACGCCTCAGATTACCCATGTTACATATCCCGTGCGTTTCTTGTTTCTTATCGTACGACTCAAAACTGGTGTCTCATAAAAATGTACTAGAGCCCCGCTATTTCTTCAGCATCATCACCGACCAAACAGCAGAGGACAGCAAATCGCAGGCAAGCAACATAAAGCTGCGCGCGCATTACACAGCTCGCAGTAGAGGCAAACGTAGAGACTGGCAAAGCGTAGCCAAAACACTGCTGGAGGCGGGTACAGTATAAACCACTCACGATTCACGACCCACGCTCGTTTCTATATTTTGTGAGTTGTAATTAAACACTATTAGATAATCTGCAGGTGTTCCACAAAACTCAAACCAGTTTTAGACATCAACAATATAGTGCATACATCTGCCCTGATGGCTTGTTATACCACCTCTAGAGAGGTAAGGATAAGGAGGAAGTAAAATCCTTCACGGATTCTGTACAAGAGCGTTGGGATTTGTTGTTAGTATTGCGACGTCAGGGACTCTTTTTTTTCCGGGATGAAACTCCCTTTTGTAATATTGGATGTGTTATGACACCACCTACTGCATCAGCTTTGCTCTTTGGGGTTTAAGGAGATATAAATATATATATAAAAGATTTACATAAAGACAGACATGATCACATTTTTTCCATTGTTATTTATTTATAATATATTGTTTGATAAAATACACTTTTGTTTACAAGTGCTGATAACTATTTTACATTCACCTGCATTTTAAAATGGACATTTTCCAATGTGAAAACAGCGAAGATGACACAGACAGTGGGGAATGCACCCTTCACATGATAAACTTACATATTCAAAACATTTGTGATTGCCTGATGACACTATATCTATCCTCAGCCTTACAATGTTTTCCTAAGTTTTAAAGGATCCAATCGGTATATCTCTCCAAATTTAGACCATAGATTTGTATGGAAAGTAATTCAAGGTTAGAGAAAAACAGGCAGGAGAAGACAATCAATATTTTAACAAGGGCTGTCAGAGTTGATCCGTTAACTACAGTTGTGTTAGTGCTTGTGTAACTTAAGAGCAATTTCTATTATTGCGATAATTTGAATTGTGTAAAAGCGTCAAAAATATACAAAAACATCCAGAATATATCTATACAGCTAAAATCTACAATGCCATGTAAAAAACAAGTTGGCATTAGGGTTAAATAAAGTGTGCTTTCTATACCCAATTTTGCTGACACTTTTGGCAAAATCAAGTCTGCAATATACCTAAAATTTTCTTGTAGGAAAACATTTTATTATAGATCACAATTAGTTGCAGCAAAGTTTGCAAGTTAATGCAATAAAACAATTAAAGCGGCACGGCCAAAAATATTAACCTCCCTCACACTTAGATGATGTCAGCTGCTTGCTTCTAAAATGTGGGAAAACAATGTTTTCGTCTTTGCAATCCATCAACATCAAACTGACACATTTTTACATTTTAGATACTTACCAGACACTCTTATCCAGAGTGACTCACAGTTAGTTTTATTGATGTGTCAGTCAATAGAACACAATTAAATTACATTAAACATTTATATTAATTCTCAAAATGACATTTTGGTAAACCAAATAAAAATAAAATGCATATAGAGTTTAAATAAAAAATAACATTTTAAAGATCAAATTCATAAAATATTTGAAATGACACAGGAAAATCATAACTTGGAGAGTATATCCTTAGAATAAAAAAATGAATTCCAATATCTGATTCTGAACAAATTGGTTGGGCGTGAAATGCATCCCATTCCCAGACTCTAAAGTGCCCGGAATAAATGTACTACATTATTATAGGGACTAGGATGTAATATGTAACACAAATCTTGAGTACTTTTGAATAATCATGAACAAAACACATATGAACTCATCTTTAAAAACACACAGGCCCGGATCAAATTTTTTAGCTTACCTTCTCCTCCAAATAAGCAGATAATGTTGAAAATACGTTTAAGACATAAAACAATGGCCCATATATTATTAAGTTCTAACAAGAGCATACAGTTCAGAGGACATCAGCGGAAAAGGACATGTAATTAGATTTCCATAAAAATACATAGGTCATACAGACCAGAACCGAGCCTGGGATTCCTTACATTACAAAAGTCATTTTGTATAAAGTGGTCTGTCCACTCTTGAACAAATGCATGAAAAAAGGGACAGCCAAAATATATCATTCTTGTAAATACCCTGTTGTTTTTGAAAAATGATTTGTAAATAGAATTTTATAATAAAATACATTACTTAAAATATATTACTTTGTTTTAGTCAGACATTTTAAAAAGAGATCTGATCCTTTACTCTTCATAAGGTGACTTTGGCATGTTACCACTAAATTAGTTCTATAAAATATATTGGTACACACAGATTATTTTTAAAATATGATTCATGTTTTGATTGTATAATTCCAATGTGATGTTCATTTATTGTACATGTAGTAAATTGTACCCCTACTTCCCTATCCACCTGTACATGGAACCTATACAACCTGGATTGGTTGCATGAGAGTACGGTATTTAGCGTTTAAACACGTCTTTGTGTTGTTTCTTTTAGAGACATAAACCTTTTTGCAATAATAACATGTTGGATATGCTTAAGCAAGGTAAATAAAGCTAAGCTAGAATAATTTTTTTCTAAATCTACCAAATTAAAATGTGTACAGAACAGAAATTGTAATTTTTCTCCCTTCTTTCTCAGTGTTTTAGATGTACATCACAGCTAACATTGATAGTTACTCTGTTGTGAAAGAACAGAAAACAAACCATAATTAAAACAAAAGCATCTTAAGACAGAATATCTACAAGCTGAGGCTTAAGTAGGAAGTTATGTCAGATTACAGTGTAAGAAAAACGTCACACGATAACCTTCAACTGAGTTGACATACCTTTTTGTAGCCTGCTCCCAGATGTGTTTCTGCTGCAAAGCTAACTCTTGTCCTCATTGTCGTAAAACAACACAAACAAATTTGGTACCAGGCTACTCAGCTTGCTCCTCAATGGGTTCATTACCATGGTTACAGTGCAACTAAACACTACATAAACTGTCGATTACACAAGGAGTAGAGCACAGTCATTCAAGTCCTTTGCCAGTAACTTTTAGTATGTAAAAACGCTATGTGCAATTATTATGTGACATAATAAATTGTATTATTCAAATAATTTGTAATATCTATTATCATTGAATATACCTTTAAAATGTTTCTAGTATCAACTATATACATGATTGATTGCAACCTTTCCAATCTATATAAATCAATATATTTGTAACCCCTTACCTACACGCAAGGCCTAGCAGGTTTCTAAATATAAATGTGAATCCCTTCTTCTCCGCAACTAGGAGTGGCAGTCTGTAACATAATAACATGGTTATTACATTCTACAAAAATAGGAACATTCATTTTTTTCTGCCTTTTTTTCAAATCTAAACTATCTTTACAAAAATATAGCACAATAACATATCCAAGTGCAAAATATTGCCAAGATTTAATGTTTCTCTCAGGTCTGAAGAAGGTGCAGATTTAACTTTGACGGAACAAGACAAAACCACTACTATGAATTGCACAAAAAAAAACAGTCTTTGTCAGATGGATTATATGAATAGGGTCGTCCAGTGTTAATGCTTCTCCTCTTGAACAATTTGAAATTGAACATTGAAATCAGTTCACTTCCTGAATGTAAATTGAACTGACCCCAAGCCTGCTGGTAAGCGCTACTTGTTGACAAAACCTGATGCTAATTTGGAACTTGGTGCAATAGTAACAATTTGAAATGAATCATTTCCACATTGATGACCATTAACGCTGGTTCTATCGTACCACCAGACATGAGACACAAAGTTTGGAAGGGCCGATGCAGTCGTCGTGGCAGAAGGCTCCGCAGCCTTTACACATGATCATAGCTCGGAGTCGGCAGTAGCACTTCGACTGAACGTCCTCTATAACGGAACCTTCCAGAGAGCCCTGCTCCGGAGACCTGTCCCCCTTGCTGTCCAATGGGTGACCAGCGGGTATGGTGGTGACGGTCACCGAGAAAGACATGACACTGCCGGTGCCGCTCCCGCCATCCCCGCCCCTGCCGGGCACGGAGGAGGCGGTGCTGGACGCGCTGCCTGAGGCAGCTGTGGTGCTGTGGTTCAGACTCAGGGCCTGAGGAACAGACATGCTGATGGTGCCGCCATAGTAGGACCCCATCAAAGAACCCTGAGGATCCGCGGCAGGTCTCTGAGTTTGAAAGGCAGGCGGACGCTGGTGAGTACTGTGGTGGACGGGGTCCCCGGTCCCCTGACGCGGGTGAGTACTGTGGTGGACGGGGTCCCCGGTCCCCTGACGCGGGTGAGTACTGTGGTGGACGGGGTCCCCGGTCCCCAGACGCGGGTGAGTACTGTGGTGGACGGGGTCCCCGGTCCCCTGACGCGGGGATACAGATACCCGATATGGCTCGGAACGACCACCCTGTTTAGTATTGCAATGTTCTGGGGGCTTCCTGTGCTGTGTTTGGGTACAAGGGTTGGGTTCTTTGGAGCTTGCAAAAGTGCCACTGTCTCTCTCTATGCACACCGATCTGTTGTCATCCCACTCCGGCAGACAGCCCCCCGCCGATGGCGACTCCAACTTGATCGCGCAGTGTCGAAAGCCCTGCGCTTCGTCCATTTTTGTGACTGACAAGCCCTGCTGCTCCAACTTGACTTCAGCGGTGTTAGAAAAACAAAGAGGCTTCGCCTCCGCCGACTCCACCCCTCCGTTAGCCAGCTCCTCCCCCTCGGCAGGCTCTCTTTTCAGATTGGCCAACGGGTTCAGGGAGGTGTGAGCACTAGCTACGGTGTTGGAACGTCTGCTGCTTTCTGAGCCTCGTCCGTAGGTAGAGATGTTGAGGAGGTAGTGCCCTGACATGGCGGGCCTGGACATCCTCTTCCGTCCCGGGAACCCAGAGGGTAACCGGGGGCAGTCCCCACACTCCCCCTGGTGCCCCAGGTGACATGCTCCCAACTGGGCAGGCTGAGTACCGCCTAGTACCCCATAAGGCTGGTTCTGTTGCTGCTGGGTGGCCCTGTTCTTCAGGGTCTGGAGGATCTGCTCCTGGGTGTCTTTGTTAGGCGTTTCCCTTTTATGACACTGGAGCTCGGCAAACATCCGCCCTCTTGTCCCAGCTGTGGTTGCCTGGTCAGGTCTGATGTCCTTCAGGCCAGCAGAGTGTAGGTAGTGGCTCTGGCTCTCGCCGTTGGCTGACCCGGCTGTGCCTTGGGGCCTAGTCTTCCCTCTGTCATCGTTGGAGGATTTGGCCTGGCCCAGCGGTTTGGGAAGGATCTGGTCCATAGGGACATCTTTTCCCTGGAGGAGAGAGGTGACTAACGGGTTGTTGGCTGGGATGAAGTGGCTAAACCTGGCTGCCATGGAGCTCCCTGACACCCCGGACACGGCCGGGCTCTTCACACCACAAACGGACGAAGTGCTGCTAGAGGCTAAAAGTGAAACGGATGGGTGAGGCGTGTTCTGAATGTTTCCGTGTTGAACGGCCAATACAATGCCTGAGTGTACGCTATCAGTGGAGTAGCCTCTTTGGTGGGCATCCTGAAGGGAAGTTCTGCCAACATCGGAGCTTCTCTGAGACAGGCTAAGGTCAAGAAGGTCAGAGGAGCCTGACGACTGGACAGAATGGGACTTGGCTGGTGTGGAGACAGTATCAGGTGACTGACAGGTGGATTGACTACAAGAGCTGCTCACCGGCAGGCAGGTGGTTGACTGAGACTGGGTGAAAGACCAGGGGCTGGAGTGGAAGAACTGGGCTGAAGTTCTATTGGTCGCCTGCTCTTTGCTGCCTCCTCCTGGTCCTGGGCCGGGTACTGCACCTTTCGAGGATGAGCTGGCTGCAGCGGCTGCGGCTGCGCGCTGAGCCCGGGCCAGCTGGGCTTTTGCCTTGATGTCTGCCAAAGTGCGAGCGCCAGTGCGGCCAGAGCTGGGACCAGGGCTAAGGGGGACAGGGAGAGGGGTCCTGGGGGAAACCTGGGTAGGAGATGCAGGGACGGACTGGATCCGCGACACAGGTATCTAAAAAAGTGAACAAGAGATAATGCAAGATTAGGCCTGTGGGCTTGGTTGGTCTAGCAGTCTAAAATAGGTTTGAATCCATCCCACTGTTCAGTTTGCAAAACCTCTCTCCTCGACCTTTTCCCAGTTTCCTGACTAATAAAGCATAAACATTCCTGAAAAAAGTGTCAAATGACTATAAACATGTGCAGTAGGCCTTCTTGCTAGCAGTAGACACGCTAGGACTCAAAATATACTTACATGATATTCACCATTTCGGTACATGCTAAACTCCACCAATGCTACTGTTTACCTTAAGAGGAGGCACTCTCTGCGCCGTGGTTACTGAAGCTGCTGGAGAGGTTACAATAGACACTGCTGGTGTGATGCGTGGCCTTTTCTCCGGAGTCAGTTCTACTTCCTGTTCACTGGATGAGGACTTCCTTTTCAACGGCTCCGGAGATGGTGTGGTAGATATAGGTGTAGATGCAGGAGTTGATAAAGGGGTGGAAACAGGGGTGGGATTAGGAGTAGAAACAGGGGTGGGATTAGGAGTAGAAACAGGGGTGGGATTAGGAGTTGAAACAGGGGTGGTATTAGTAGTAGAAACAGGGGTGGGATTAGGAGTAGAAACAGGGGTGGGATTAGGAGTAGAAACACGGGTGGGATGAGGAGTAGAAACAGGAGTAAGAACAGGAGTGGGAACAGGAGTAAGAACAGGAGTGGGAGTAGTGGCGGTAGAAATTGGAATAGAAACAGTAGTGGCAATAGGAGTGATGACGGCTCCTCTCTCTGGTGTAACCTCAAAATCTTCCTTCCTCTCGCTACTGTTGTTGTCCAAGTCCAGAGGCTCCGACTTCGGAAGGTCTGTTGGCAGTGATGATCTGAGCCTCCTCTCTGGACAGACCTCTTGGTGACCTGTCTGGGCAGGAGATTCTGGGATCTCAGGGGTGAAAACTAGCTGGGCTCCTGTTAACTCCCGTTCTTCACTCTCCTTGATGGGTGGAGTAACCGCAGACGTTGGGTCCACTACATCCTGTCTCTGAACCACAGGAGCCTCCATTGATATTATGGGCAGGGATAAACCTCTACTACGAGTCCTGTGTCTGGGGTACTCAATCTCCAGTGTCTTCTGTACAATTTTCTCTGGCACGCCTGGAGGTACAACTGGTGAGAGAATGAGTGGGGCTACTACTGGCTCCCCTTGGACAGGATCTGCTTCTGGCCTTGGCTTGGGACGCTCTACGGGTTTCGATGTAGGTTCCACCGGCTTACATGTGGAGTTTATTGGCAGTGAGGATGAGCGGAGCCTCCTCTCAGAGGAGCGAGTTTGGCAGCTGTTCTCTGGGACCTTAGGGTCTTGCTGTGCTTGGCCAGGCGGATGTAGCCGTGACGAAGGAGGAGAACGGGGTTTCAGGTCCAGACTGAAACCAGACTCAAGGAGCTCTTTGGATTCCTCTAAACTGAGTCCAGAGCTGGGTAGGAATCGAGGAAGGGATACAAAGAGAGAAATCAGAAAACTCTTTAAAGACAGGGCTTGTCGGAAGAAATGGCTAAAACAGGATTGACCATTGAGAAAATGGTCACTGAGAAAATACTGCTTACTTTTCACCATAGTAGCTCTCAAAGAAGCTTTCCTTCCAATGCGCCACCTTCTTCTCTTTCTCGATCTCCTGGCGCATTCGCAGCTGCAGCTCAGGAGTAAACTCACCTGGACAGTTTCCAAAATACAAATATAAATATTCTTTGTTTATGATCTACTAAAAACAGACTAAACTCTAATTAAATATCTATGATATATCATATTTGATGATACTTTTAAACAGTGACATCTCATTCATGGACCATTGTCAAGTAGAGGCACAAAAACCTGGTCCCAAATGTGTTTCATAATTGTTATGACACCAGGCAAAAGGCACTGACCTTCTGCCAGTCGCTCCTTCCAGGACTGAGCTGCTGATGTGAAGAACTCGTTGTTCAAGGCAGAACTGGTGACCTTCAACATACCGTCCATACAGGCCTAGGAACACCAACACAGATGGCATGTGTGTTATCACCATCATCAACACACAATACAGGGTGATTGTCATTACCACAACATGATCACCACACACTACATTGTTCATCATCATTATCACCATCATCACAACCCACTACATTGTTCATCGTCATTATCACCATCACCACACACTACAGTGTGATCATCATGATCACAACATCATCACCACACACTACAGTGTTCATCGTCATTATCACTGTCATCGCCACACACTCCAGTGTGATCGTCATGATCAAAACATCATCACCACACACTACAGTCACCACATATGAGCCGTGGCACATTTATGACCACAATAATCTTTATCGTACAAATCTCTATCGTTCTCCGCCTCCTCATTGTCATCGGTACATGAACAGAGACTAGAGACTGACCGTGTCATTACTCCCTGAAAATGTCTTGTGGACAGTTGAAGCAATGAATGGCAGGTTGAGTGTCTATAGGCTGTGACTCCATCGTGCACTGGGGAGCTAGTAATAACCGGTAGAGCCCCACCTGTTGGTCGATCTCAGCTAGTAATAACCGGTAGAGCCCCACCTGTTGGTC
>JACXGK010009268.1:0-15104 GCA_016801125.1 Novumbra hubbsi
GTCACTCTGGCCCGGGTCTGTGTGCCAGCGCCTGGGTACTTCAGTGTGGGTTATGGTGAGCCGTCGTCACTCTGGCCCGGGTCTGTGTGCCAGCGCCTGGGTACTTCAGTGTGGGTTATGGTGACCCGTCGTCACTCTGGCCCGGGTCTGTGTGCCAGCGCCTGGGTACTTCAGTGTGGGTTATGGTGAGCCGTCGTCACTCTGGCCCGGGTCTGTGTGCCAGCGCCTGGGTACTTCAGTGTGGGTTATGGTGACCCGTCGTCACTCTGGCCCGGGTCTGTGTGCCCGTACAGGTGTGGGTGTTTTGGCGCCAACCTCCCGTTTCTTTAGTTCAAACGAATGTGTCATTGCGTGTCTGCAAACCCATTGGGAACCGATGCAACTGTTCCACTTAAAGGCTGTAATTAATCCATCTGGTTTGGCAGGTGAAAATGAGGGAAGTTATGTCTGTTGTCTTTTATTAAGAGCCCCAGTCACCTTTATGACACGCCTGGGGCACCTTTTAAATGGACATTTGATGTGAGTTTTAAGTAGCGCTTATCGTTAGCTTGTTAAATGGAGCAGGGACAACCTACCCCACCGCTCATAGAAAAGAGAATGTCTTTCTGATTCTGTCGTTCCTTCTCCGGTGGGTTTGTACTCGTCTTGGGTCTGTTCTGTTCTTTTTTGGATGACAAGCAGTACCTACAGCAGTCAAAGTAGCTATAATGAAACGCATTTCAAAGGACAACGTCATGGGTTGAGGGTAGAGGGTGGACACTAGCCACAGGGAATGGACATGTTGTGCATGATGTATAGGCCCAGGTCGTACTCTCTGACCCCAGGCACCGCTGGTTTCCGCATTAGTACTTCGTTGCTTGCATGTGGAGTCCGTTACTATGGTAGCCGTTTATTTGTCTTGTTCAAGAAGAAGGAAGTTGGTGTTGAGAGCAATCATCCAGATGTTTCAGAAGAGCCCTCTCCATTTTAGGTAATCAGGATTAAACAGCCATAAATGGGTCTGGATTATTTCTCAAGGTTTTGCGAACACCAGTTTCAGCGAGACTTGCTGTTATCGTGTCTGGTCATGATGACGCGGTGCCTAACAGGTTTGACTAATTCCGGGTTTTTTGGTGCCTAGGTCACAGCTGTAATGTATTTGCATGTGGGCGGTTGGGGGGAGGCATTTCTTTAATTCAAGACAATCCTGAAAGCGATTTGGTGGAGAAACTGTAATACATATCCAGGCTACTCTACCACTAGTCGGGTTATTAATTGAAAGCTACAGAAAGTGTTTTATTGTTTTTGTTGCGATGGAAAACATTCTTGGGTCATCCTCTGTAGAGATCTTCCTTGGCCTAGCTTGTCATTTGTCATAGCTGGGCTTACCCCAGCTTGCTTTCTTCTTAGTGCATGAAGCATTTTATTTTGGCACGCCTGATGTTGATTTCTCTGATCAATTTGATCATTTACCTGTCTCATTATAGCCAGTTTGAAAATAAATGTACTGTAATTTCTAAATTGTTAATTCGATATAGAGTTGGATACCTAAGCACTCTGTTAAATCCACTAAAATGTTCAAAGGGGCACCCTGCCTAGTACACTTCAATTTGTGACTGAGTCTTTAAGTGACTAAGTGAATGTATAAATTCACATGAGTCTGTGAAATGGCAAATTGAGTCGCCTCAGAGAGCCGACAATTGAGAGGGAAGGGACGTCCTTCTGGGATTTCACAACAGGTTTGTTGTTGTTGGTTTTTTTGCTTTTCTTTTTTAGAACTTGGTGAGGAGACCGTTTTAGGTTCCAGTGCTGGTCAGCGTATTTCAAGATAAGGCAGTGGTTTTCATTTGGCTTGACAAATTCCCAGGAAAATAAACAACCGCATTTGATTACACTGGCTCAGCATGCTCATTCCCTACACTCGTTCACTCTCTTTTGCTCCCTCACTTTCATGCGAGAGAGAAGTTCACACTTTTACACTAAGCTTTATTTTCACTCTTTATGTCCTTGTAGTCGATCTCCCAAACAGTTTTTGGATATTTTATTAAATGTGTTATCACATTTTGTCTATCAGATTTTGTTGACGACAATGCAATACAGAAATGTCAAATGCCCTGAAACACTCCAAGTAACTGAAAGGACATCAACATTTATTCTGAATGATGTTTCTTTGCTGAATATTGGGTTTCATTGTCCGAATCCATTTGTCTCGTAAATCCGTTAGCATTTCTTATTTTACAGATTTTAATTTCAGCATTTTTTCATATTACAGTATAGCTATTTATGAAAGACAATCTGCACATTAACATTATCCAGGGTAGGATTGTGAGGTGATGTGGTGGTGTGTTTTGAGCTTTTTCTAACATACGTATATACTCATTATATATACTCATAATATACTGAAAGCATCCATGGCAGCTGCTATCCCTTCTATAACCTATAGTATTAATAGATGGCTTTATTTCTGGCTGGTCTTTGAGAGCTAGCGTAGCAGCACTGACAACCGTTTCTATTATAACCTAATCCATTTATGGTGACTGTTGGGTTCAGAAGGTTGTAACTTTCGGGCCAAACAACTGGGGTATGTGTCACAAGACAATGTCACACCCAGCAGGTAGTCTACCACATGCTGTCTTGTACCTGCTTTCAGTTAACTGGATACAACCCTTTTAGCCTGTCAGTGTACTGTGAGGTCCCAGTCTGTAACCTATGGCCAGTGGTAGCACAGGTTTTTACAACTTAAAAAAGGTC
Organism: Novumbra hubbsi; assembly: GCA_016801125.1. Classification (NCBI taxonomy): domain Eukaryota; kingdom Metazoa; phylum Chordata; class Actinopteri; order Esociformes; family Umbridae; genus Novumbra; species Novumbra hubbsi. The sequence goes on from JACXGK010009268.1 coordinate 2,731, forward strand.
TGCACACCAACATATTTTATGATTTAGACATCCTAGACATTTTTCAATTGTCTAGGCAGGATAACAACTTCGATAGAACTTTTATTAATAACATTTATTAGTCGTTATTTACTCAATAATTATAAATACACCTCCCTCAATTAAGTTGCTAGAAGTCATTGCTAGAAGCTGAAGAGAAACATTTTCAGTGAGGAACATAAGGGTTCAATTTAAGAGACCACTACAAATTGTTCTTTTCTGTTCCTCACTCAAAACTTTCCTTTTGGAAATGCAAAAGTGCAGTGGTCTCTTAATTTTTTCCAGGGCAGTATATTTGAGATACGGCTTATACAAAATATGACGCCTATATGCATTATCATGGGTCCTATAAACCAATATATAATACAGAGATATTTGTTTTGTTTGTTATTACAGATAACATATTGACCTGTTATTGATCTTATATAGTAACTTACGCAATATTAGGTTTCAAGGTGAAATAAATGCACTATTCTAATTTCCTATTAGAATGCAATACATTCACAATTGTCAAAATAATACTCTTACACTGTATGATCATTGATATCCTAAAGAGGCTATCTTTTTTCATTTCTTTATGTACCCCAAAATATTTGGATTTGGTAAAATGACCTAGTAGTTAACTAACTATACAACAATATAACATTTCCACGTAAGCCTAATGCTTACTCTGTGCGCTGTTCCTGTCTAGAGAAGTGGTGCTTTTCACATGATATTGAGTGCCTATGAATCGATTAAAGCCTCTGGACGTTAGCAGGGCAACATTACATCTTACCACCTGTACATTTGCTGGATTGCTTATATAGTGCAGAGAACATCCCCAAATGTTTTTCTTCTCATCAGAACTACAATATTTGGTGTTCAGTTCATTTTAGGTTAACAATGTGCAAGTACTATTATAACAACCTGCCTCAGAGGTTTCTTTTATTTAAAATGTTGTCCCGGAAAAACACATTTTGAACTGGAAATATGGGTTAGATCTTTTGACCTAGTTGAGCAGGTTACTTTCACTCTGGTAATGGCTCACTCAGAACGCTAACCCATCTGCTCTTAGTTTTTTTTAATCTTCTATTTAATTCAAACAATGTCACAGCACTATAATGAAAACAACTCAGGTTAGTCACAACTAGGGTTGGATAGAACCTCCCTGGGAACAAGGTCGGCCAGCTCTAACAGAGACCTGTTTTCTTTGAGACTTAATACTGGCATGCATAGGTTTCTCAAGCTGCATGTGTGAGGTGGATTACCCTGATGAACATCCTTTGAGGGTTTCCTCATACTATGTACAGGCTTAGCCCGGTGTTCGAGATCAGTATGTCCTCTCTATATAGATAGATGTACCCCAGCTCTCAAGGCTATATTAGATTTATCGCACTTGACAAAACCCTTAAATTAAAAGTGCACCATCTACTTCTCAATAAATTATAGGCTGACTCATTGTGTTTTTTTTTTTTTTCTTTTACATTTAAGTCTCTATGCAGATGCACTTTTTCAGAGCAACTAACGGTATTGACTGCGTACATTTTCATAATGGACCCTCATGGACATCAAACCAACAACCCTGGCCTTGCAAGGGCCACGCTGAGCTATAAGTGACGTTGTGTTAACGAGATCCATTGTTAATGACCCTGGTGAAGCCTCTCCCCTTTATCTCCATCACTCCCTGTACCCCTCTCTGTTTTCTTATATGCGATGGCAGGGTATGTGGTGAACCTCATGTATTTCAAGATCCTGGGCCTGCTGGTTTATGTGTGTTATTCTGTCTTCTTCAGCATTGCCTTGCACCACTCTAAACTTAGGCACCAAGCGGGCAAATAAATGTTTACGAGACCGATTCAAAAATACACACAAACAGTGACCGAAAGGGAGGAATAATGTATGAATTACAGTGTTTTTTTTTCTCAACTTGAAATGCGCCTTCTGTCTGGCTGGTGGAGATGCTAAAGGTACGATAGACCGACAGGACTACTTTGAGGTGAGAAATGACTTGGGAGGAATTTAGATTTCAGCTGCTTTAGTGAATCGCGATCCACTCCCCATGTACTGGATTGGTTGGCCGGTTGCCTGTCTACTGGGCCAGGGTTCAGAGTTAACCCATTCCTTCCCGAGAGGGAGGGAGACAGCAGCCGAGAAGGGGAGTGTTTGAATGGAGGCATTTAATCATGGTGAAGTACACTGTCATTTGTTTGGAGACGTGTCCTGGGTGTTTCTGGTTCTACGCTCTCCTGTGTACATGAGAATTCTAACCCCTCTTTCCTTTTCCCTTTTCCTCTCTCTTAAACTCAGACTTTGTTTACGTTACAATGCATTTGCCCACAGTTGAAGACGACCAACAGTGCTTGTAAACTGTTGCCAAATACGAGCCTTCAGGCCTTAAAAGGCTGTTATTTTAGCCTGTTTCGGAACGTGTAGTTCCTGTGATTGACCTCTGGATCTCCTCTTTGTCTTGAGTTTTACCTCGAGCAACACCTATTGTACACTTCACATTTTCTTTACATAGGCCTAATGCAGACCTTTGTTGTAACAATGGGAGTTGTGTGTGTGTGTGTGTGTGTGTGTGGGTTCATCTTCATTTGACTTGAGTAAGTGACTCGTGGCAGCTGTATATGGAACAGTCACACTTATCCAATTCTAACATTTCATCCTCATTCCTCCTGACTGGCTACATGTCAGCCAAGCCGTCACTACATCTCTACACTACTGTATGTGTCTCAGGCCTTGTGAACAGGAGGACTCCTGTACCGAGGGCTATAGTAGGCTTTTTCTTCAAGCCCTGTTGCTGTACACTACTCCTCCTCCACCGCTACCTCAATTCAAGTGGTCCTTATTCGTCAGTCAATCAAATTTCTCATCCACCCATCTGAGGTGGAACTTCCTGTTTAAAGGAATTGGCCGATGCAGGCACGCTTGACAGTACCAATAACTACTAACCCTAAACCCTAACCCTAACCTTTATGCCTCACCAAAAACTTGATCAGCAATCAGATAAAGCTTCGTGTTCAACTCCATTAGTAAACACACACAGTCATTCTTGTCTTCCATCTCAGTGTCCATGCAGTGAAAAGGCCTGCGGACAACACAGAACGTAGAGGTTGAAATCATTTAAGATGGCAGCACATTTTAGTCTGGCCATTTCATGCTGGTGCATCATAAACGGTGTGGCTGCACCTCCCATTTCCCTTTCAAAGACCTCAGTTCTGTGTATGTTGACGAGCCGACTACGAATCTGTAAGCCCCCCCACTAGCAGACCATTACCGTTATACCGCACACCCTGAAAGACACTGAGCCCACACCCTGAAATACACACACACACACACACACAACGACAGAAACAGGTGATTAATGTGGAGGCTTCAGCCATGTCCTACTGTGTCAGTTTTTAAGGAATGTCCTCTGAGGCCTCAGCCCAGCCTCCGCTGTGGAGATGCTTGTCATCCTCTCCCTGGTCCCTCGGTGCCCTTTGCTGCGCCGCGACAAGGTGTCACATTCTCCCCATGCACGAGGGGTGGGCCTGGGGTTAACTCCACAGGGGCCCCACTGTTGCCCCACCACGCGTACAGACGCCTGGGATTGCCTGGCCACGTGGCCAGACGGCCCGTCCAAGTCAACGTGTGGTTGACCGCCAGGATTGTCGAATGATGGAGGAAAATCACAACTGCCGGGTGGAATGACATTTCCTGTTGTTAAAACCCCTCTGTGTTAGGTAAGGTAAGCCCTGTGCTAACCAGCTGCAAGCCCATTAGCTTTATGCTAACTAGCTACGTGGCATATTTCATAGGGAAGTTAGCAACGAGCTAGCTTGTTGATCCAGCTCAGTGATATGCCCTGGTTGTCACAATGCCTAGAGAAGAGGATATTTCTGGTTGAACCATGGGACTTCTACAGAGATGTCAGGAGCTGGTGTCTTCGGTCTAGTGGACCGGAATGCCTTGGATTGATCTCCTGTCACTGAAGGCCCCAGCACGTATCCCAGATTCATTTGTTTCCGTCCTTAACTTTCCCTTTTACCGAAGGGAGAAAAATTTCATGAAATACCGTACCTGTCGCGTTTAGGATTTACAATTTTAAATCACACTGTGCCACTATGAACGTTCCAGAGAGCCGAGGGCACATATAGTTGCCCAAAAACATGGAAGATCATGTTTTCTGTCCCATCAAGTGAAGTGGCTAGGTAAATACATTTTAAAATCGTGACAAAAATCGAATGAATGAAATGGGATTGGCCTGTATTACATTACGTGTGAATGTTAATGAGCATTTACTAGCTAGTAGCCAAACTTGCTATAAAGTTTCCTGAAGAGAAAATGGCTAGCAGAGATTTTGTTTTTAACTGGGACAGCGACGAGAAATTGAATGGATGGATGAATTCTGGGCATACATATCGGCCTGGGGACACTGGGAAAACCAAAGATGTCTGATTATTGGAGTGGCGACAAGGATGTCCAGGAACTACTTTCGAATACCTCCTTACATTTTAACAAGTTGAGAATTGAGTGAGGGCAACCAAATTACGATCCACTTTTTAAAATACAGACACTTGTCGACCAAGCCCTTTACAATTTTCAAAATTAGTACTCTCATTATCAACACCTGTTGATCAACCAGTCCATAGTTTCTTTCCGGAGAAGAGTATTTTTCTTATAGTACATCCCCAGTAAACGCCAGGTTTGGCATTGCTTTTCTCACAGTTAAGAAATTGTTTGCTTTTTAGAGATCAGATATCTGTAGAAATGTATAGTTGTGCAGTGTTTTATTGTTGGTGGCGGATCATAAACCTACTCAAAGCAGCAGGTAAATTACGTCTATATAGATTACACACATGCCTTTGTTGACGGGAAACTAGTTTTTTGTTGAGCTCAGCTACCTTTAGAGTACGTTTATGATCTCCACCTATGTAATGATGCGCCACAAAGAATGTGTACAAATATCCAATAACTGATATGAAGACAATTCCTGAGTTGGGTTCACATGAAGGTTTGGTAGCACAGGTGAACAGAAAAGTGAGCTCAGATGAGAGAAAACTTACCATTACAAAAAGTTATTATTGTGGTACAAAACATTCACTAAAATGTTGTAACTCTGCACATTTTATATTTACTATTTGTAAACTTAACCATTAGCGACGGGAAACACATTTTCTGCTTGCACGTCTTCCGGAGCAAAGAAGCCATCACTGGTGCAAAGGCTTTTTGTGTTGGGAGATGTTATCAAGCCGTATCAGTTACCTTTCACACACCGGCGGTCGGTCTGAGGTCCCTAAGTGTTTTGTCATTGGTTCTGCTGCTATTTGTTCCTTATTCCCCCTCAACTCTATTTGGGTTATTCAGTTACTTGACTTCCTGTTTGACAGATTTGACTGGCCTGAAGATCACTTCCTGATCGTGGTTTTGGTTAGTGTCGTCATATGGTTAGCCATGTTGCTTCTCTTCAGCTTTCAGTTTGACACTTGTAACATTTACTGACACCTTCTGTTACATTTCCCAACGTGTTTTCTGGGGGGAGGGGCGATTATCAGAAATCCCGGGAGTCATTAATTAGGAACCAATCATACAGTCAGTTACACTTATTGTCCTGAATTGACCACAAACATTGAATCAAATTGGTAATTGTTCAACTATATATTTTGGTACATCAATTGAACCCTAGAGTTGTTTACAGTTGCCCAATTGATTGTTATTTGTTTCCTCGTCTATTTGATGCATTGGCAAGTTCTGTCTTGAAGTCCTCCTGAATGCAGAAACCTTATTTTTGCTTGGGCAGTTTGGGCAGATCAGATGACGACTGCACCCTTCGACATCTCTCAGTCCCCAGCCTGCCGTATAACCATGTCACAGGAAGTTGGTTAGCTTGATGTGTCACTGCTTGAAAAGCCAATGGAGGAATCAATTCAGTCAATGTTGGGTAGTCCTTCACCCCCGCAGTGTGTTCCGGCCTACATGTGTCTGAACACACACACTTTCCCTGTCTTTCTCACACATATGAGGGGTAGAACTGGGTCTGTACATGTTTAAGTCAGCACATGCAACAGCTTTTCTGTGGGCTCTGCCACAGAAAAGAGGTTTGTTTGTGTGTATCTTTGCCCCCACACTCATTCACAGTAACCAGTATCTCACACAGACACACATTACCGATGCCGGGGTGAAACAGAAATTCCACAGAAATAGTTGGTGAAATTACTTCCTTGGAAGTTTGTTCGTCTTTTTCTGCAGCCTTTGAAGTTTCAGCGTATGTAATTGCGGTAACAACAGCAGCTGAGTCTATAGGCCTTCTGAAGTATTGAAGTATTGAACAGACGTTTTACTTGCAGATTTTGTCTGTGCTTACAAGTTTACATATGATTTGCAAAGGGGAGAGTTCTTCAGCCCTTGGGTGGAGGTTCGGATGTTCCAGGGAGTGTAAAGCTGTTGGCCTAGCACATAACTGTACAGAAAATGTTGGATGTCCCACTTACCAACATTAGACTTCACCAGTTTCTACACTTTCTATTAAATATATGATGCACTGCTTTTTACCAGCCTTTATATACTATAAAGTCCATAAAGTACTAGCTTTGTTAAATCACATTGCGGTTATAAAACCGCATTATGTTTGATAGATCATTTCTGTAATGATTGTGTTCATTCTGGTTAAAAATGGTCGCTACACATTATTGGGACATTATGTTTGATCTAAAGCTCATAATGTAGTATATCGTTTTTTAAATGGCTATTGATATTGTGAACGGTTGGTTAAACCACAAAATGAAAAACAAAGGACCAGTGGCAAATAAAAAACAATAGAGACGGTGTGTCTATTGTTATATATAACAAGAGACACACACATATATATACACACACAGTGCCGGAACATTGAGTTTCGCATCAGGGATCCGCTAATTCTACATTACACACAAACAGGCCGTCCTTAACGTAAATAATACGTGTGTGTTGCTTTCAAGTTGTGATTCACCTATTAAACAATTCTAGCGGGTTTAACGTGGGACCGATATCCACATTAGAAGGAACTATAGCGTTGGCCATCCTGGCATTGTTATCCACAGGTTACGCATACATGATTCACAACCCTGGCTTACCTTCAGTGCATACAATCAATAATTAGTATCCACATGAAATGTGTTTGCTTCACCCTGTGAAGGTCACCCAGGCTGTTTTAGGGCCTTTCGGTCCTGCATCATTTATTTCTATTTCTGCCTGAGAAACAGAAAGGGAACAGGCTGGGTGTTCTGTGCTGCTGCCTTGTCTCACGTTACTGATAGCAGCCTGACCAACTCCCTGCTGCTGGGGGGGGGGGGGTCTCATTTCACTCTATAAATGGCTTTCACCACTTTGTAGGAGTCAAGTGGCAAAGGTAGAAGTGGCTAAACCAACAAAATCACCTGGCTCCATAGGCTAAGTGGAGCTGGAAACACGGTACTTAAATTGGAGATAGTCGTGACATCATCCATAGCAACCAGGTCTGTCATTATCCCTGCGCAAGCCACAGGAGCTTATTACCCACGCCAGCTGCTAGCCCAGACTCAGCCCCTGTGCCAGTTTCCTTTCCCTTGACTTCTAAACCAGAGGCCCGGCCTTAACCTCCCTCCCCCGGCACATTGTCCCGCTAGCGTGTGTTGAAAGCATGTTCCCGCGTCCACCTCTCGACCTCCAGCGGCCCCGGTCTCAACCCCAGCCCCCGTTCCACCCACGCTGCATGCCTAGGCCCCGCCTCCCTTATGCCCTCCCTTAGGCCCTCCCTTAGGCCCTCCCTTAGGCCCTCCCTTAGGCCCTCCCTTAGGCCCCCCCTTATGCCCCTGTGTCAACCAGTCTTCCCTCCGGCGCCGCCACTGTCCGGCCAACTCCTGGGTCTTGGGTTCCTTATTCTCCATTGGCTCTTTAATTGTCTCCTCCCTCGCCTGCCAGGAATCATTTAACAGACAGTGGCGCAGAATTGCTCTAGAGGTTTTTCACCCCCCCCCTTTCCCTTTCCTCCCACTCTGTCCAGTCTGTACTGTCCCCTCTGTCTGGACAATGCTGGCCAACTTCTCTCCCTTTTCTCTTCCTCCTTCCTCCTTACATTCTGTCCATAATCGCCACCTAGTCTTTCCTTTGTCAGGCCACTCCTGGCACACTCCTTTGGCTTCTTCCTACGTCTAAATGGCCCGTTCCATTTCATTTTAGCAAACTAGTGACGCCCACCACAAATCCTTTCTGTAGTTAAAGGTGGATATGACTTGCATTCACATTTCTTATGATTTCAGAAGCCGTTAATTAAGTGAATTAATTGCACCAAATTGGTCATTCATAATTTTAAAGCCATGAAATAGTATCAAACATCAGATTTATTCCAAACTTCATTATCCCTTTTGAGTAAGACATTTAGGTCTGAAGTCCTATGTATATCCTCTACGCCTCCCATCAAGCCAGCATACATCATTCGAGTTGATGTTTTACAATTGCATTTCTTTAAATACTGAACTTAGACCTTGTAGGATGGGGCAGCTACAAGTATCCCAAAAATATCTGTGAATTTAGCTAATCTTTTAACAGACAGTGGCACAGAACTGCTCTAGAGGGTTTTTTTCTGATCAGGAATAAAAGGAAATAGTCAAAAACACTGAATAGGTTTAATAACCACTTATCCCCACCACATTGTTTTGCATTATTCACATGTCCATCAATATTTACAAATAAAAAGCTAGGTCCAAATCAGAGAGATTAAATAATATAGTTTCAGGAATGCTGATCAATTTCAGAGGGTGGGAGTTTTTCCTCTTACGTCTTTTTGAGGTGGAGTGATTGCCATCCTTTTACCCGGTATACCACTCCAGCCCTCCACTTGGCCTGTCTGGGCGGTGTTGGAGTCCGCTGTCCCTCCAGCCCTCCACTCGGCCTGTCTGGGCGGTGTTGGCGTCCGCTGTCCCTATAGCCCTCCACTCGGTTTGTCTGGGCGGTGTTGGCGTCCGCTGTCCCTCCAGCCCTCCACTCGGCCTGTCTGGGCGGTGTTGGCGTCCGCTGTCCCTATAGCCCTCCACTCGGCCTGTCTGGGCGGTGTTGGCGTCCGCTGTCCCTATAGCCCTCCACTCGGTCTGTCTGGGCGGTGTTGGCGTCCGCTGTCCCTCCAGCCCTCCACTCGGCCTGTCTGGGCGGTGTTGGCGTCCGCTGGCACTCCTTCCTTACTGTGCCACAGTAGCACTCATGTTCCTGGCGTCTGTCTCCTTCCATGGCAGTCTTCCCTCTTTTTCACTCGCTCCCTTTTTAGGTTCATTCGGTTCATTTCTCAGAGTTTTGGGGACAGCATGAAGCCTAGCACTTTCCTGTCACTGCGGTTGTGTGTGTGTGTGCGAGCTTGCGAGAGAGGTTTGGGTGGTTTCCAGGGCCCGGCAAACCTGCTCAGGAAGTTCTACAAGTATAGGTAGTAACTTGGTATGACTACCTTTTTAAGTAGTTTGGAAACTGACACAAACGTGAACAAGAGCTGTTGTGCCTAAGCAGTTCACACAAACGTTCAATAAGGTCACACAGAGGGAGGGCTGGGGACAATGGAACGGGTGAGAAGTACATTTATGAAAATCGCCATTCAGGAACATATCCCCTTTTTAAAATTAAAATTCATCACTTTGACTGGACCAACCCAGCGTTTGAGGAGCCGGCTGTGGCAGCCTTCTGTTAGCCATCTGGTGCCTGGAGTGGATAGGAGAGGCTACGCATGGTGCCAGCTCCAAATCGCCCCCTGTTCTTTATTTAGTGCAGTTTCTTAACCAGCGGTAGGAATTGGGTGCCTTCCAACATCGATTCCATTTTGGGCATAAATTACAAATGAACAACAAAATGGCCAACTCATGTATTTGCTGCTGTACTGCTTGAATCATTCTTTCATGGCAACCTGGTAGCCTATTCCATAGACTAGTGGCCCGCTGTGAAGTTAGCACCAATACATTCTTGCACTGCCAGCGGTACGCCGTGTGGCTTAATCCATACATGTGCAGTGCCTTGGCCTGTCCTTTAAGCTGCTTCAGGTGTATAAACTCCCTATGTTGTTTACCTGGTTACTAACACAGGGCTCTCTGTCAAACAAGCACTTGTAGCCCTATCACTGATATTGATTATAACAATTGGTAATATAGGGAAAGTTCTAGGGGAGTGCAAATGGGACCAAAACAAACGTGGTCCATATTGATGTAATAAATGAAAGCCCAGCCCCATTACCGCCCAGCACCAGAAACATGCCATAGGTTTGGCTGTTATAGCCATTGGATAAGTCTCCACACACCAAATAGAGTTTTGAGTCAGTGGTCCTCTTACTTCAACCCTGGAAAATAAATATCATGACCGTCTGGTTACCAGGTTACATAGATCCCAATTCTGATTGGTTTTGCCAATGTCCACCCTGCTATTTCCTATTTGACATAACAGTGAGTGAGTCTTGATCCACGTTGAAAACATTGGACTTTTAACGGCAGGGTTGTGGGTTTGATTCCCATGGGTTTCCCGTACAGACAAGTCCACTCCACTGCTGAAAGTTTCTCCTTTGCTAAAGCTATTACGTGGAAATGGCACAAACCGATTATCACCCTGACTAGTATTAGTCATAATCAGAAAAGCTTTTCACCAAAAGCCCTTTGTGTCGTCCTGCTTCCATCCACCCACCCTGGAGCTCATGCCCACACCACTTCGCCGTGGCTCTTTCGTTGGTTTGGATAACGTTATCCCTCAGAAAAGGATGCTGGTCTTGCATCATTTGGGACTGATCGATGGGGCTAGCCGCTATCTCAACATTTGGTCGGTACAGACGGCTGCAGCTGCTCCGTGAGCGTTGATCCCCACACATCTGCTGGCCAGCCCGGTGGCTGCCGTGGGCCCTGTGTGAGGATGTGTCAGCGCGACATGGGTTGGTGGTGATGGATTCCCACCCTTCTGTTTGTTTACCCAGGGGGAGGCAGCTGTCAGGGAGAGCTCTGTCACTGCCGGAAGCTGCAGGGTGGAGCGGACCCGTGTTATTGTTGTGGGTGCGGGAGCTGGCTTGGGACCCTGATACAACGAACAAACAGACGCCCCTCTTCCTTTGTCTTTCTTTGTTAATGTCACTTCAACCCCTTATTATTGTCATGGAAGACGTGTGTTTCTGTCCTTTTCTCACACTTCATAACGCTTGGCCTTAACCAAGCTTGAATGGGAATGTTCATGGCCGTTGTCAGCCTGCCGACCTACCTGACCTGATGCTTGTTCAGATAACCCTTATGGGCATATTGTAATGGCTTGTTTTATAAAAATGTTTTTTTATATTTAGCTGTTTTCTAAACTGAGGAAGGAAGGGAGTTCCATGTAGTAACATTTCTGTACAATATAATGTGTTGCCATGCACTTGTTCTTGACTAGAGGTCTATGAAGACAATGTTTTGTAAGGTACTGTGTGTATGGGGATCAGAGTTGTATGATTTTTAATTGAGTGGTATTAGATTAAAGAAGCAAAATATATAATTTAGAAAATCGATTTGAGAAGAGAGGCCATCAATCCCCCGTCAACTGTTGAACAGGAAGTAGTCTGTGAGTAGGTAACGCCGGCTTTATGCACAGTAAAGGGCATCACACACTGCCAACTGGAGCTTTACCAGGTCCTTATTTGGCTCACTGAACCATGACACTGGACTGTAGTCACGAGGGGACCAGAACTGAGCCCTAATACCTGACCTCATGTCAGTTGACACACAAAGGTCCGTACATTCATGGTTGGGAGCAAAATCCCACACACACTCAGTCTCAGGGCATTCCTTTTGGCCGATAAGAACGTCCATGTACTCTGCCCAAATTAGTGTCTAATCTACAAATAACCGATAACCAAATATTAGCGTAAATGCTTCCCACGGGTAACCTCTGTGTAGTGACTGTGGAGTGTTCCATACCCCCTCTGTCCTGCATATCAAATGACTCCCTATTTTGTGCCCTACTATAAGAAGGGCTCTGGTCACAAGTGGTGCACTTCTGAGAATAGGGGGGCGTTTAGGAAGGAGACATGCCTGTCCTTTTGTAGGATGTTGGTTTTGTTTGGGAAATCTGGCCAAAAATAAACTATACATTGGGAAATGAATACTAGCATTTGTCTGCATCTCTCTCACAATGTTTTAGAAATGCTTCACAGCGTTGTTTTGTTTGGCAAATTCCTTGAATGATATATATCTTATAATGATATTATACCATTATTTTCAAGAGATACCGATGTTTAAGAGGGTGGTTTATTAACACAAGTTTGTGGTTTTAATTTCTTCAAACATTTGTCATTTGACTTAAAATATATATTTTTTGAAATGCTGTTCTGTGTAGGGCAATGTAGCTGGATGTATTTGGAATCAATGCTGTGTTTGGTGAGGACTGAAGACACT
>JACXGK010009269.1:0-10696 GCA_016801125.1 Novumbra hubbsi
TGGAATAAGTGAACCAAGCTCTGCCTTACCTACTGGTGAACGATGCTGGAATAAGTGAACCAAGCTCTGCCTTACCTACTGGTGAACGATGCTGGAATAAGTGAACCAAGCTCTGCCTTACCTACTGGTGAACGATGCTGGAATAAGTGAACCAAGCTCTGCCTTACCTACTGGTGAACGATGCTGGAATAAGTGAACCGAGCTCGGCCTTACCTACTGGTGAACGATGCTGGAATATGTTGTTGACTGGGAGTCCTTCCTTTCGCAATGACCAGCACTCCACGATGCTGCCCATCTGACTAGAGGCACACAGAAGCACCTAAAAGATGATTTATTCAGAGAGACACACAGACACAGAGTTTAACAACGCTCCCTGCAAATAGCATACAACCGTACCATGTCATGTGACTTAAGCAAACGCACTTTACCAAGACCTATCATGTTCTGAGTCTTGGGACTCTTTGGGATCTTTTAACAGCATGTCATTACCATTAGATCTAAAAAGTAACAAGTTTACAGGGAGGGGCCGGTCTCCCACTGCAACTGTTTTCCTTACATTTTATGGTTGGAGATTTCCTGCTATTTTTTGCAGATCGCAAAAGACTAAATCAAAACAATGCAAGCTCATTCCAAAGTAAGATCATTTGAAAGTAACAAGATTGGCATAACAGTAGAAAGGTTTCAGTGGAAAAGTGAGCGTATTTAGAATAAGATGTTAGCCTGTCAGAGCTGTGAGCGATCCAGCCTAGCCGACACGGTTCCATTGACAAGAGTAGAGCACATATTTAATTGCCATTGTGGATACAAACATCTTCACTCTAAGGTGTAATGCATTTACTTACTATTAAAGTTTAAATACAACGTTTTCATGGACTGTCCTTAAATAGGCAGTATGCATACACTAGGCCTAACTTTACAATTTTTTGAAAAATGTATTCTAAAAGGGGTAAAAACTCCAATAACATATAAAAGAATCAACCCGATACACGTGGCTTTGACCATTGTCTTTCGTTGCGGATTACGGCCATAATTATTTTACACACTGGTCAAAACATGATATGATTCGGATCCCCAAACCCTATGTCGCATGAATTCCAAAAACGGCCCGCTGCCCAGCGCGTCTCCATCACCTGCTCAGAGTTCTCCCGGGTGAGGAACTTGAGGTGCGTCACAGCCGGGTACTTGTCCCTCCGGACCGGGTCCGTGGTGCAGCGCATGAAGAGCGAAGGCAGCAGCTCGGTGTCGATGCGGCACTTCTCGTTGACCACGCTCACGCACACCTCGGGTTCGGGGGCGACAGTAGGCATTTTAGAACACGGCAAGTCAGCGAAGACGGCACTGCGTCGACGCAAGACTTTACATTATCAGAGGTCCAAACCTCCTTAATCCGGAAGTGTATGTGAAACAAGGCGACGGGTTAGTGCAACTACTGTCAGACAGTTCTGATAGCCGCAACGCCACTATATACTTTCCCGGCGCCGCTGCGGCCCAAGGTACCTTGTAGAACTGCACCGGCGAGGAGCTGCTCCCGTCCGTGGTCGCCACCACGATGTTGCCGCCGCCGGTGAAGGCGATGTCGGCCAGGGCCACCCGGCCCCTGAGGCGACACAGGCTCTCGCTGGCCGTCAGCAGCTGACCGTTGGGCTTCAGCAGGGACACGGTGACCAGGCCGCTCACCGTCACCGCCAGCCAGCCCTCCATGGGTTTGCCGCCAAACAGCGTGAGCGACGGCGAGAACTTGACCCGCGAAAACTTCTCGCCAAAGTTGGTGGAGCCCGACTGAGAGATGGAGGGAATTGTGGTTGGCGTTTTGTACATTTTAATAAACGAGGTGTTGAAATGACATTTTTACATGTGTAACCCCTGTCCAAATAATGGCATCTCTCCCAGAGCTTAAAACTTAGTCTAATAAATCATAAGGTCCACAAAGAAATCTGAGAAGTGCTGGTAGACAGTGTAAATAAGAGAACAACAAGGTTTAATACCATCTCCACATGTAAAGCAAGCTTCACTCCATTATGCAGCCAGGACAGAGCGACAATAGGGTCTCCGTCCACTGAACTCCCCAGTGAACTTTCCCAGCTGTTCACCAGGTGATCTGCCATCGCCCAGCATTTAATCTGCCCGTCTCCATCTGCAGACAGCAACCTGGAACCTGGAACACACCAACCGACAAAATGGAACATGAGCAGACACACAAACCCTTGCAAATAAATACAAACACCATAACGTTTTGCATCCATAAAAGTCCATTTTGGTTGGTTTGGTGTTGCTACTATGTTGACCTACCAGATTGGTCCCACTCCAGACAGGATATGACCTCAGCATGTCCAGAGTTAATTGAGTACACATCCCACGGGTGCTCGGTATCAATGATGTGGACCATATGACTGACTTCTGAAATAAGGCAAATTAATATAATAATTGACTGTGAAATCTGCTAATGAAGTCAGAGGGCTCTGAATTAAATATGCTAAATGATATACAGACAAACAAGCCCAACTGATACTGGCAATGGAATTTGTTCGATTTCACATCCTGCATATCTCTTGCTAAACACACTGGTTACAGAATCGTTATCAAGCACGTGTACCTTTCTCATCTTCTTCATTTTTTAGGTCTGTTGTGAAGGCAACAAGGTTCCTGCAGGACCAGGCACACACAAGTGGGATGGACGGACAGTGGTTGTTCTTGGGTCTCTTCTCCCACTCACAAACATACGCCACCTCCATCATTTAACCATATACTTTCCCAATGGTTAAACAACGGGTTTCAGTCCTTTACCGATCAGAAAACATTTATGTTCAATCACTGTGATCGCCATAAAGACACATAAATACAGCTAGTAAACGGTAGCAAATTTAACAGTCTTTGACATTCGTCTAGTTTTATTATAACGCTAGCTAGCTTGTTAATTGCCGACCGTACTCTATATGTTTGCAATCTGTGTTCGGTTCCCACCTGCAGTATATTGTAATATTGAGCTAGCTAAAAAGCAGTAGTTGCTACTTACACTTAGAGCGAATGTTATGGCTTTATTTGCTTGGTTTCCTACCACCATCGCTAACTAGCTGGCTAGCAAATAACAACGAAAACGTGTACAGAGTACATTCGGGCAAACTTCTAAATATATCTACACGTAGAGACATATGTCACTCATAAATAGTATGGACACTTACCATTCATTCAGTTAGCACATTTATTAAATAAATGATAAGCACCGACACAAATCCGACAGTACGTTAGGACCTCTGAAAGTGAATTGAGAAGTCTTTTTATTTGCCTGCAGTATTATTGTTTACAAATTGATACTAACTAAAAAAGTATGAATTCATCAAAAATACATCATATGTTCAGTCCATAATATAATATTGTTTGTAATTATATTGATACTATATTTTTTTGAATTGTTTATATAAAAACTGAACGAGAGGTGGCACTCGCGGTTGTCTCCGCTGCTTGTCAGATTGTCTTTACGTTTTGTCTTTCGATGTTGTTGTTTCTTCCCAAGCTAAATCAAAGAACTCTGTGGCTAAATGGTTGATGCTAAGGTATCAAAATGCAAAACTAGATGGCCGTGTATTCTTTTTTTTAAAGAATCAAGCACAAAAGAGAATCGTACTCTAATGCGCAATCAAGTCAAACTGATATTTTCGATACTCTGGAGGCAATCGTTTGGCTTAAAGTAACATACGGGTTCCTAACGTGCAACCTGAACGTCATCGATTGAATGCTAGTTAGCGTGATCAGGGTCGATATTTTGTCAATTTATTTGGGCGTTTCTGTCGAACTGGAATGAGACAACAGCATAACAGCGAAGTTGACAAAATACTCTGAAAATATTTCTTAAGACGTCGTCATAATCGTCAATGTTTTCGCGTCGGGAGGTGGCGTGCTAGCGTTGCTAGCTAGAATGTTAGCAATGGTATGTTGCAGTTAATTAGTGTAAATGTTGAATGCTTTACGCTTGAACGTTACTGTAGTTGGCTTTAAGGCCGTAAACCGTTAGTAGAAAATTGATTATTTGTAATAATATTTTTGAAATCGTTGGACTTCTTATCCGCCCTTATATCAATGCACAACCTTAACGTGCTAGTAGTAGTATAAAAACGAATTAATGTCAGCTGTTACGCTAGTCGAACGCATTGGGAAGATCGTAGCCAGACAAGGTTCGCTAGTTACATCTATTTCTCAGACATGGTTCTAGTACAACGCACATTCCCTTTATACATAACGTTAGTCGCATTAAACAATTGTGACGGTTCTGTGTAATCTGTCTACTCAGCTATTTTAGTTAGTGTAGATTTGCACAACCCTACTATTAAGTTTTTGTGCCAGTACTGCTGTTGAGCGGCGTATACTGGGTCACGTTTAACTTGGATTCTTACAGCAAGTTAATATAAATCTTCCTGCCAGAGATGTCAGAAAACCAGGGTAACGTGAACAACAATGTCCCGCTGAATAACAATGGCGAGGCGAACAGGATACGAAACCCTAATATCAACCAGAACCCATTGATAAATGTTCGAGACAGACTTTTTCACGCGCTATTCTTCAAGATGGCAGTTACCTATGCCAGATTGTTTCCACCGTCTTTCAGAAGAATTTTCGAATTTTTTGTCCTATTAAAGGTAAGACAGCGTTTTACCTTAACATAGTCCGCAATGTACAGAATAAAATAATATGTACGAAAGGTAAGTTTGCTCCAAAGTTGGTTTTGTACACAGTATGTTTTGATCTCGCATACGTAGGGCAATAATGTAGTATGTCCCAATCGTTTCATGCCCTTATTTCCTAACAATGCTTTACCAAAATGGTTGTTTGTGTCAAATCATTGTATCATCAGTGTGCAAGCTTAGTGCCTGAACAAAACCATCTTTGTGAAACTTCGTGGTTACAACCCGATCCACATGCCATCTATTTTGCTGTTCCTGATCTTCACTGGTCACGGTCCAAACTCATTTGATTGTAGTTGTGCTGTTGCCTCCCTTCAATATTTTTCAGACTCGTTACTGCCTGTTAAAGAGTCAGGCAAGGATGTAGAATGAGGCCTGGAACGTGATACAGAGTGATTTTCAAGTAGGACTAGTTCTGTGGCACAACAGTAGCTTGTAGGAATGTGGAACTGGCTGACCATGTGTTTTCCCTCTAACACAATATAAACCATTAATAAACATGACCTTGGGTGTTTTAAAAGATTTCTGTCAACACTTGATTATAATTCTGCCCACTTCTATTGTTTTTCCCCCTTCCCCTGATTATTACTCATCGACCTGTAAGATGCACTTAGTTGAGCAACTGTCCACACCTCGTGCCATAATTGTGTGGGAGTTTCAGCGATAGAAATATAGTGAGGTTTTGGTAATGTATTACATCTTGACACAAGAAACATTATGGTTCCGCCATTGGTATGGCAACATTGCCCTTTTGCGTCATTCAGAGTAACAGACATTTCTATCGACAAAGCATCGGCATAGTCATAGGTAGTCAAGATAACAACATAATGTATCAGGAGAAAACTATTCCCAAGAAACCATAGGGAGTGTAGAAAGGTTCAATCTCCCAAAATGTTGATCTATTGTATGTTTTTACTGTACAATGGTTGAACTTTTTGGGGAGTTTATAAAAAAAAAAAATCATAATAACAAACCTGGTTGCCGCATACCAACCTTGCCCTGGGTCTGTCTGCCATGAGATAATTTTCTCCTAGTCTATCTGCCAGGAGATAATGCTCCCCTAATCCATCTGCCATGGGATAATGCTCCCCTAATCCATCTGCCATGGGATAATGCTCCCCTAATCCATCTGCCATGGGATAATGCTCCCCTAATCCATCTGCCATGAGATGATGCTCCCATAATCCATCTGACGTTAGATCATGCTCTCCTGGTCTGTCTGCCACGAGATAATGCTCTCCAGGTCTGTCAGCCATGAGATGCCAGTAAATGTTTGCACATTTTATATTTACTGTCAATTTTATTTTTCTACCTAAACACCACTTGTGTTTCTTGTCATGCACCATAGTACCAAAGCAAATTCCTTGTATGGGTAAACCTACTTGGTAATAAAGCTGATTCTGATCCTGAGATAAAGCTCTGCTAGTTTGTCTGCCATGAGATAATACTCTCCCGTTTCCTCTCCTCCAGGCTTTGTTTGTGCTGTTCATCCTGGCTTACATCCACATTGCCTTCTCCCGCTCGCCCATCAACTGCCTGGAACACGTGCGGGAGAAATGGCCACGCGATGGCATCCTTCGCGTGGAGATTCAGCGCAACTCCTCACGTGCCCCCATCTTCCTGCAGTTCTACGACACTGATGGCTTTCAGGGCCTTGTCAAAGAGCCTGAGGGGGACGGGGAAGCAGGTTTGGGCCTGGCAGCGCTTCACCACGAGGAGGATGATGAGGAAGAAGAGGAGATGACCCTGGAGATGTTTGACAACAGCACTGTGCAGGTGAGGCTGTAGGCCCGGTTGAGTTTGCCTGACCAGAGCACCTTAGCAACATGCTAACAGCCTTTCAATGTCTTGGTGGTTTTCGCTCCCTTCTCTGTTAGTTTGAGCTGGACATTGAGCCCCGGCTTAAGCCCTCCCTAAGTGGCGGTGTAGGGGTGGGCCTCAACAACAGCCAGGACCTCTCCTTCAGCCAGGCGCCCACTAAAGGTATGCAGCCGCTGAGGGAGACAGTGTCCGAGATTGAGATGCTAACGCGAGCAGGTAAACCTGACCCCGGCCCCGCCCTGTTTATCTACCCACGTAGTACCTGTCTACACAAGTGAGAACCCTCAAAACCCTCCTCACGCCTCCTTCCTCCCTCTCCACCTGTTCTCGCTAGCTTCCTGATCGCCCGCTTCCACACACATCCTGGTCTTTGGTTTCCCCCATTTGTGTAATGGTTTCATTCGGAAAAAGCATGTTCCATGGCCTTCTGCCACCAAACAACTTCCTGTGTCTGTTGTCATGTAGTGGCCTGTTTGAATGAGTCTGTGTGGCCCTGTCTTGATGCTATCTCACTTCTCCATCATTTGGTCCTAGCGGTACCCAGACGAGGTGTGTGTGTGTGTTTGGAACTGTATCTTTGTAGCTTGCCCTCATTAATAGTTTGGTGCAAGATGGTGTTTAGACTGTCTTTGTTGGTGTTCCTAAATTCATCTTGATTTGAAATGTCGTTTGCATTATTGTTTTAACAATTGTAAATATGTTGCATTGATTTTTACTGTGCTATGCAGAATTTATACATCCGTGGTGTGAGCCTGACTAACTTTTTTTTAACTTC
This sequence comes from Novumbra hubbsi, assembly GCA_016801125.1. Classification (NCBI taxonomy): domain Eukaryota; kingdom Metazoa; phylum Chordata; class Actinopteri; order Esociformes; family Umbridae; genus Novumbra; species Novumbra hubbsi. Next base: position 7,273 of record JACXGK010009269.1, read on the forward strand.
ACGTTGGAACAGTTGTTTCCCGTAGACGTTGTATGTCGATGTGGTTCCCGCAGTGTGTTTGCTGTTTTAGATGGGCTCTGACATTGTGCGAATATGGGTTATTTCTCTCTGCACGGAATAGTGTGTTGCCTTTGGGTCTCTGTGTGGCACTGTGTTTTCGGCACTGAGCTGCTCACCTGTGTGTGTGTGTGTGTCTGCAGTGTGGCCTCAGGAGGAGTACATAGTGGAGTACTCCCTGGAGTATGGATTCCTCCGTCTGTCCCAGACCACCCGGCAACGCCTCAACATTCCCGTCATGGTGGTCACTCTTGGTAAGGGCTGGTGAACCCGCCTAGCACGGGTTGGCTTCACATGGCATCCTGGTAGGTGTCGTGGGAGTGTGTGTGGTTGTTGCCAGGTGAGCGGCGTGTCATGAACAGTCATCTGGGTGAGCTCTGGTAAGCCTGCTTAAGTTCACCCTAACCACGACATAGCAGGGGTGTGCCCATTCCTGCTGAAAACCGTTTTTTTTTTATGGCTAAGCCTTAAAAAGCCTTAGTGAAAGTTTTCACTGGAGGATTAAATATACCTAAATATACCTCCAGGTGTGAGGTAATAATGGGACCTGTTACTGTTGATTTAGTACCTGCCGATGTACTACTTAATACCTAACCTCAATTACTTTGTTTTTTTTGTTATCTGAATGTGGGTCATGTTGGCCAACACAAGGCTGCTTTGTCAAGGACTCATGAACGCTTAATCACCAAGGATACCCTTTTAAGTGTCTAGCAGTTAGCTTTCAAATTAGCATTGTAGTGCTTTTCTCTGACATTGTTATCTGGTGCAAAAAACTGTACTCCAGGATGAATTGTTTTCAAGGGTATTCTTAATGTGTTTGCAAAAGACAAGAAAGGGTTGCGTAATAGAAACAGATGTTTTCCAAAGCTGTTTTACTCTTTAAGTTTGAACAGTGCTGTTCTACACGGTTTTGATAAATAATAAGTATGCTAAAATATTTATGTTTTACTTTTCTGTTTCCTGTTTCTTTGCCACTTTTGCGGACATATCATGGCTCCCAATACAGACAGTCAACAGAGGTTGTTGGTCAATGTTTTTGCGTAGTTGCGCCATTATATTTACTCTTATTAGGAATGAGCGGAACAGGTTTGCACACCCTTGTGCTATTGGCAACCGCTGCTGATTGTGTGTGTGTGTGTGTGTGTGGTGCAGACCCAATGAAGGACCAGTGCTTTGGGGACGGCTTCAGCCGCTTTCTCCTGGATGAGTTCCTGGGCTACGACGACATCCTGATGTCCAGCGTCAAGGCCCTGGCGGAGAACGAGGAGAATAAAGGTGCGGCATGGATCAGGGTGTGTGTTGGGGGGGGGGGGTCCTATTAGTACCACAATCCTCGGTGGCGCGCTTGACCGGTGCCGTGTGTCCGTGAACAGGCTTCCTCAGGAACGTGGTGTCCGGGGAACACTACCGGTTCGTCAGTATGTGGATGGCCCGCACCTCCTACCTGGCCGCGTTTGTGATCATGGTAATATTCGTAAGTATCACACTTCACAAGAGGTGAAGGTGCTTTGTAAGTCCACAGAGATGAGCTCGGTGTCATGTGGGAACGCGTAGATAACGAGGGGATCCGGTTGACTGTTTGGTACCGTCCCCTGTGTGTTTCGGCAGACCCTGTCCGTGTCCATGTTGCTGCGCTATTCCCACCACCAGATCTTCGTCTTCATCGGTGAGAACACTCTCCTTTGGACTCCCAAACCGTCAGTTCGGCACGCACGCGCGTCTCCCCCCGCCTGACTCCCTATGAACCTCCCCTCTCTATGTTCCCAGTGGACCTGCTGCAGATGCTGGAGATGAACATGACCATCGCCTTCCCCGCAGCCCCTCTGCTGACCGTCATCCTGGCACTCGTCGGTATGAGCGTCTTGTCAGTCGGCTTTAGCGTCCGCGGTTACACAGCAGTTGCGTCTACGGTGACGGCCCTTTTTGGTCTGTTATATTGGCATTGGTGTTATTAACAATTCCTCCTGAAAGATAAGGAACTGAAAAACCAAAAAACAGTGCTTCCGAAAAAAACAGTAAATGGGGGGAAAAAAAAGAAAAAAGATTAGAAAGGCTCCTGATTGGAACAGGGATGTTAGGGTGTCCACTACAGCCAGATTGTGATTGGAACAGGGATGTTAGGGTGTCTACTACAGCCAGATTGTGATTGGAACAGGAATGTTAGGGTGTCTACTACAGCCAGATTGTGATTGGAACAGGGATGTTAGGGTGTCCACTACAGCCAGATTGTGATTGGAACAGGGATGTTAGGGTGTCCACTACAGCCAGATTGTGATTGGAACAGGAATGTTAGGGTGTCCACTACAGCCAGATTGTGATTGGAACAGGGATGTTTGAGTGTCCACTACAGCCAGATTGTGACAATACCGACCAATCTGCCTTCATGCATTCTTTTGTACCAAGGGTGGAAACACGACCGCGTCTTCAACTGCAACTAGCTGTTATTTCTTATACTTTGAAACGGGTGAGCAGGTGATATGAGGTCTCTCTCTCATCCCGCTAACTGTCTCGCTCTCTCCCCGTCTCCAGGCATGGAGGCCATCATGTCAGAGTTCTTCAACGACACCACCACGGCCTTCTACATCATCCTCATCGTGTGGCTGGCCGACCAGTACGACGCCATCTGCTGTCACACCAACACTAGCAAACGCCATTGGCTGAGGTGAGACCTATGCCGCAGCTCTTTGATCGGATTTAATTTGAAGCCATTTTTCATCCGAGTACCCACTAAAATGTAACAGCGTTCTGCTGTGTCCGTACGCTGTGGTGTCGTTGTCGTCTCCACTGAGGCCGTCTCTGTCTCTCTGCAGGTTCTTCTACCTGTATCACTTTGCTTTCTATGCCTACCACTACCGCTTCAATGGCCAGTACAGCAGCTTGGCTCTGGTGACCTCCTGGCTCTTCATACAGGTAACCAAACTGCGCGTGTGTGTGTGTGTGCGCGTGCGTGTGTGTGTGTGTTTGCTAGCCTTCTCCCTTGTTTTAAGAGCGGCATGTAAAACACTTTGATCTGAGTGGGTTCACATCGGACAAGCACGTATGTCAATAGAGCACCAGATGGTTGCACCACTTGTCCATAGTAAAGGAAGATGGTGTTGCCTGATCGTGGGGCTCCATGTCTGGTGCCATGGGGGAGCAAGTTGAGGTGTGGGTTTGTCACTATATTTATAGATTTTTTTTTTTTTAATGTTTTTTAAACCTTGTCACGTTCTCTTTGCAAGTTTGCGTGTGTGTGATGTTGCCCCAGTGCTAGTGGCTGCAACAAAACAGTTAACCAGTGTTTTGAGATCCTGGCCCCAGAGTCATGTCCAGTACAACCCTTCAGCCTCCCACCCGGGCCCTGTCTCACCCTCCACCCCACCCGGGG
>JACXGK010009270.1:0-20482 GCA_016801125.1 Novumbra hubbsi
CTCACTCTCTCATCCTAACTATCTAATCTAAACCTCACTCTCTCTTCCTAACTATCTAACCTAAAGCTCACTCTCTCATCCTAACTATCTAATCTAAACCTCACTCTCTCTTCCTAACTATCTAACCTAAAGCTCACTCTCTCATCCTAACTATCTAATCTAAACCTCACTCTCTCTTCCTAACTATCTAACCTAAAGCTCACTCTCTCATCCTAACTATCCAACCTAAAGCTCACTCTTTCTTCCAAACAATTTAACCTAAGCCTCAGTCTCTGTTCCTAACTTTCTAAGATGAATCACTCTCTCTCTTACAAACAATTAACCTGAACCTCTTTCTCTTCCACTCAGTCTTACTTTAATCTTTCTATCACTTTCATAGATCTAACCAGGATCTTTTTCTTCCATACTTCCTAACCTGAACCTCTCTCTTCCTGTCTGCAGATAAGTCAACTCAGAGTTTTGTTTTTTATGACGACGGTAAGATGTATTAATTAGATAAGGTTTTAATATGTGGTCTGTGACTGTTCAATCACCATTAGTGTTATTGTCCTGTAATGTCCATTCATTGGTGGGTCAGATTATTGTGTTATCACATAATCACAGCCCAAAATGGTTGATCATTTTAAGATGAATGGCTCAAGTCCTTCACTACGGTCTCTGTTTGTGACTAGGAGTCTCTCTCGTGTGAGCATGTATTTCTGCGTTAGCTCATGGTTTCAAGCTAGCACTGATCTTAGAATGTCCCTCCACCCTACAGCCAAACCCCAACCACAAACAATCGCGTGTGAGATTCCTTGCTCCAGGTCACCTCATTCTGAGTTTGTGCTTTAGGTCATCTCGTGTATTTCTCGTAAGCCTTAACAACAGATCTGTATTCATTTGTATGGCAATACAACGGGTTTCACATAACTTCACAGAGGGTTGAGTGTTGACCCATTGGCATCCTATTCATTGTGTAGTGCACTTCTTTTGACAAGGGTACATAGCACCCTATTGTTTGTAGTGCACTTCTTTCTCAAGGTTGGTGTGACTTGAGCAGTCTGATGCCACAGTAAATCACTGCTGATTGGCTATGCCAGTGTGTATAGATTGCTGATTGGCTATGCCAGAGTGTTTAGATTGCTGATTGGATATGCCAGTGTGTAATTGGCTGCTCTTCGCTGCGCAAGAGTGTAGTAGGTTCTGATTGGCTGTGCCAGAGTGTAATCAGCCACTCATTGGCTGTGCCAGAGGGTGTCAGCTGCTAATATAAATGTATTACGCTACATATTATACCGTTTTTTATTAGCTGTGAAAAAAATCTCAATCTCAAACGTCGAGTGATACATTAGAGGACAATAGCTAAGTTATAGGGATGATTTGGATGCTAATGGCATAAAAACCAGTGTTGGCTCTAGCGGATACTGGGGGTATGATAGACTTTGTATGGGTAGATACTCTAATATTTTCAACCTGTACACACGTATTAGGTGTAAAAGTGGAGATGTTTACAGTCTGGAAGCAGTAGTTATGAAGTTTGGCACCAATGTGTGTGTATGTCCTGCAGGTATAAACGGTGCCTTGGTATTGGATCTCCAGCGCCCATACAGAACCTGTAGGTCTAAGAGTAATCCTATGACAAGAACATTGATTAGGTGCCTGGGGTCCTTTCAAAATGATGCAGACCTTCACCAACCCTCTGTCTATCTAGGTCAGACCAATGTCCAAGGCCTAGATAGGTCTTAGTGATGCCCCAGGCAGTAGGAGTGTGCTTGGAGCAGTTCCCATACCAGGACATGGCGCAGCAAGTCAGGATCCTCCCCATGTTGCAATCATATCATTGGGGGAGAACCCAGAAGGTCAGGATCCTCCCCATGTTGCAATCATATTATTGGGGGAGGACCCAGAAGGTCGGGATCCTCCCCATGTTGCAATCATATCATTGGGGGAGGACCTAGAAGGTCAGGATCCTCCCCATGTTGCAATCATATTATTGGGGGAGGACCCAGAAGGTCGGGATCCTCCCCATGTTGCAATCATATCATTGGGGGAGGACCTAGAAGGTCAGGATCCTCCCCATGTTGCAATCATATCATTGGGGGAGGACCCAGAAGGTCAGGATCCTCCCCACGTTGCAATCATATCATTGGGGGAGGACCCAGAAGGTCCTCGGGAAAACAGAGCTGCTCCTGTGCCCTCTCCACAACGTTGGTGGTTTCTTGTGAGGGCCTAGGAACTTAAAACTGCAGAGTCCTCCTACTGTTGACGTGGATCAGGGGAACGTTCCCTTCTTCACTTTCTGAAATCAACAACGTCTCGTTTGGTTTTGCTAGCGTTTGAAGAAGAGGATTTAGGGTCTGAACCAGAACTTTTTCTGGTTGTGTTATCTGGGGTCGACGCGAGCAATGAATGTGTTGAGCTCGTCTTGTTCGTGACGCAAGTCTGAGAGACATGATCTGAGAGACATGGTCTTGGAGATATGATCTGACTGGCTGAAAGGGGAAGGTGGAGTGTAGGGGCGGCTGTGACACGATTCCACCTTTCCACAAGTTATGAGTTTGTAATATCTCAGAAACATTTGTTTTAGATTTGTTTTTGCTTTATTAAAAACATCCCACCAAGAGTTATTCTGAGTAAGTGGACACTTTCTGGTGAATTCATTAAGGCAGTTTTCCACGTGTTGTCTGGCCGTTAGCTAGTAGGGGGATGTGAACAGCTATGATGCTTTGTTACAGCTGTGCTGTAATGTGGTTGGCATTTTAATATTAGAAACCCCCCAGTCTGTGAACCGGAATTGGATACGCTTTAACACCACCACCCTTGCTTTCACCTAAAGCAGCCACTCAATCTCTTTGGATGTAGATAAGCTGGGTTGCCATGTACCTGTATGCTTTCCTCCAGCCATGTTTCATTAATCCTGACCACACTCATTCAGACAATTTATGTTTATTACCACATCATCATATATTATAGTTTATTACCAACTACAGTCATGCAGACAATGAATGGTTGTTATACCAACTACAGTCATACAGACAATGAATGAGTGGTATACCAACTACAGTCATACAGACAATGAATGAGTGGTATACTAACTACAGTCATAAAGACAATGAATGAGTGGTATACTAACTACAGTCATAGAGACAATGAATGAGTGGTATACTAACTACAGTCATACAGACAATGAATGAGTGGTATACTAACTACAGTCATACAGACAATGAATGAGTGGTATACTAACTACAGTCATACAGACAATGAATGAGTGGTATACTAACTACAGTCATACAGACAATGAATGAGTGGTATACTAACTACAGTCATACAGACAATGAATGGTTGTTTATACAAACTACATTCATACAGACAATGAATGGTTGTTATATCAACTACAATATTACAGACAATGAATGGTTGCTATACCAACTACAGTCATACAGACTATTCATGTATATTATCACCACAACAATTGTAAAGGCTGGACTAAGCTAGACATTTGTCAGTGAAACCGACCCTAAATGTCAGAAATTGTTTCAACATTTATGGGGCATTTACATTGTTTTGTTCAGATATTTGGTTGCTTGTCAATGTTAGTTTCAGCTTAAACTGCAACTGCCAGCAAATATGTCAGTTACTACAATGTCGTTAAAGTCATGTCTGCAATGTTCAGAAGCAGTGGATGTTGGCTCGGTCACCATGGTAATGTCCTGCCCTTAAAAGAACAGCTGAACATTTTTGTCTTAGCCTCTGGTCACTGGATTTCAGGGAAATAGTGCAATGTACCATGTTACTTGTTACTAGGAATGCATTTATATTTTAGGAGACCTTACGCAGCATACTCATTTTGGAGGAAACAAACAAGTGGCAGGTTGATTAATTACAGTGGTTGTTAAACCAAAAGGTTAGTCTGAGGACCTGATTGCCATTTGTATCACCCTCACGACAGTTGTACAGATTCGTTTTTTTAATTGGGGGATTTTATTAAAAAAATGTTTGTGTGCATTTACAGTCACATTCTTGTTTAAGCTGAAAGACGTTCTGGAATGTGTTCCACAATCTTTCAAAAACAACCGACCATTGTTTGGACTCAAGTGCTATTTTGTTACCAACACTAGTTGTTAGTGACATTGAATTATAAACATCACAAACAGTTTCTCCGTAACCACTGCATGTGACACACACACACACCATGCAGATTATTCAGTTAGAGAATCCAACAGCAGCTTAGATCAAAGTGGACAGCCGGCCAACCAGAATGTAGTTCCTCCAGTTACTGCAGAATCACAGTCCTAAAGACATCTGCTATGATTCATCTGTGTGTGTGTGTGAGTGTGTGTTGGCTGTGTTACAATAACCAACATGAAGGACAGATGGAGGGACCAGCAGACAGCTTGGACAGACAAGACCAGTGAAATGACAGAAAGGCAGTCTAGCACTGTGACACACAGACCAGCTGAAGGGCAGTCTAGCACTGTGACACACAGACCAGCTGAAAGGCAGTCTAGCACTGTGACACAAAGACCAGCTGAAAGGCAGTCTAGCACTGTGACACACAGACCAGCTGAAAGGCAGTCTAGCACTGTGACACACAGACCAGCTGAAAGGCAGTCTAGCACTGTGACACACAGACCAGCTGAAAGGCAGTCTACCACTGTGACACACAGACCAGCAGAAAGGCAGTCTAGCACTGTGACACACAGACCAGCTGAAAGGCAGTCTACCACTGTGACACACAGACCAGCAGAAAGGCAGTCTAGCACTGTGACACACAGACCAGCAGAAAGGCAGTCTAGCACTGTGACACACAGACTGGCAGAAGGGCATTCTGTGACGGCATAAACTAGGCCACCAGCTGTGCTGTGTGAATGTCAATGCAAAGAGAAGTCTCCTGTAACTGAGAAGTCCTTGATGTTTGAAAGGAATGGGGGAAGTCGGATGGCTTCACCTGCTGGTAACTGCCAGTCATATCACTGCCTTTATTGTGCACAACATTACCTTGACAGTGTCCACAGTACCCTTATGGTGCACAACATTACCTTGACAGTGTCCACAGTACCCTTATGGTGCACAACATTACCTTGACAGTGTCCACAGTACCCTTATGATGCACAACATTACCTTGACAGTGTCCACAGTACCCTTATGGTGAACAACATTACCTTGACAGTGTCCACAGTACCCTTATGATGCACAACATTACCTTGACAGTGTCCACAGTACCCTTATGGTGCACAACATTACCTTTACAGTGTCCACAGTACCCTTATGGTGCACAACATTACCTTGACAGTGTCCACAGTACCCTTATGGTGAACAACATTACCTTGACAGTGTCCACAGTACCCTTATGGTGAACAACATTACCTTGACAGTGTCCACAGAACCTTTATTGTGCACAACATTACCTATGTGTCTGTCTATCTGGGCGGTCTGTCTATCTGTGCGGTCTGTCTATCTGTGCGGTCTGTCTATCTGTATGGTCTGTCTATCTGTACAGTCTGTCTATCTGTACAGTTTGACTGTGTTCAATCCACATTCTTCAGTCAATCATTCTTGCTCCACCTTTTCTTTCTCTCCCTGTCTGTTACTGCCTTTCACTCCCATTCTCTTCTTTACCACTGTGATACAGTTGTCATGGCGACCCCCATCATTTCTGGCATGAATGGAGGATCATGTATTGATGAGACAGAATAACTATGGAGAGAGGGCTTGATGTAGCGAGAGGGAGTAATGTGGGGAGAAAACATATGATAGAAAACATTCCCCTGTAATGTAAGTGATTCTGAAGGACAACAAAGTTCAATCCAGTTTTCCCTGTTGCTTTCTACTCTCTCGCCCTCTCTCCTCCCCCTCCTATCATTTGCCCCTTTCCTCTCCTCTCTCTTCTTCCCTCTCCCCTCTCCTCTCTCTCCTATCCCGTCTCCCTTCTCTTCTACTCCTCTCTTTCCTCTCCTCACTCTCCCCTCTCCTCTCTCCCCTCTCCTCACTGTCTCCTCTCCCCTCTCTCCTCTCTCTTCTTTCCCCTCTCCTCTCTCGCCTCTCCCCTCTCCTCTCTCCTCTCTCTCCTCTCTCCCCTCTCCTCTCCCCTCTCTCTTCTCTGATTTCTCTCGGTTCTCTCTTCCTTTTTCTTTTCATTCTCCACTTTCTCCTCCTCATCATCTTTCTCCTGGTCCGTCTCTCCACTCCTCTTTTGCCTACTAGGTGATATTCGTTAGACTTGCGTAATTAGTCAGATGCTAGCAGAAGTCCCGTGTCTATGTGTGTTTAGAGATGTGATCAGAGCTCCCCCTCTACCTCTGGAGATCAGTCCGTGGCCAAATCTCCCCTCCTGGATCAAAAGATGCCTTTGTCTGTGAATTAGTGATCTGTCCATGGCCCTGGACCTATCTATGGTGAAATGTATGTTTACAAAGTCTGTCCGTGAGGGATTACCTTCTGGGTAAATCCTGTCTGAAAACACCGGAAACAACAAGACCCAATCCATATTGCCATTGTTGACCAGTAATCCATGCATCTCCCATCTCAGTGTGAATGCATGCTGTTTACTTTGCGTTTGACCATTATACTCCAGATGTGTGTGACGGAGAGATCAACTCCGCTACCGCCACTCAAACTGTCTGTCCCTCTGTTCAGTCCACCTGCTGTCCGAGACCATCCAGGGAGTGACAGCCACTGCAACTGGGGTCCAATACCAACAGTCATGGCTCTGTATCCTGTAAGTACCCTCTATGACGGGTTATAAACCTCTTGAGGATGTTACAGAACATCTATGGGATGTGTTGTAACCTACACGCTGTGTTGTGACATCTGTAAAAGTGTTATAATTGATCCGTTATTTCCTACATGATACGTAATGGTATAATATAGCGTGCCGTGGGGGAACCTTTATAGGGTGCTTTGTACCTCCTGTGTTCCAGTTGCAATGTGAAGACTCTACAGAGACGTCATGTCTGTATTTCTCGTCTGGAGCGACCTCAGAACTGGGGTGAGAACTGCTGCGAGGTCCGCTACGTCATTCTCATCCTGGCCCCGCTCAAAATGGTACAAGCCAATTTATCTTTCCTGAAGCACTTCATCCACCTGTTCAACTCCAGACAGCCTTCATCATGTTTTCCACCTTTCCGGGGCTTCTGTTTTCTCCCCCCGTCACGTTGATCGGTTTTGTGTTATCAGTAATAATTCCAGCCCCCTCATGCATTATAACCAGCCATCAGAAGCGGCTAATGACATCCTCTAAGCCATCCGTCTGTCTCCCCCATAAACACCCCCTGCTGACAGACAAACCGGGTGCGATAGAAAATGATGGGAATTCCGTTTGGAAGATGTACATGGAGGAATGGTGAGAAGCTGGATCTAAAGCCAGCAATCTATCTAATCAACAAACCGGTACCCAATCCTCCCCCTGTCATCCAGCTTACAGGGTTTATAGGGCTTATCTAGCAGGTTGGCGAATGGTAGGAGGACATGTTAGATGCTGGCGTTCCTGGATGGGTTTGTTACATTAAGGATCTGTTGGCTGATGGAGCGTGAAGTGCTTCCTTACACAACCTGTTAATTCACGACCACACCCCACCCAACGTACAACTCGGGTATATTTCTCCATCTACTCGGTCTGTTGTTGAAGGCGTACAGTTGTTTACCAATAGTTTATCCTAAAACAAACATGAGAAACATTTAAGGCGAGTTGATTTTTGGGTTGTTGCCCTGTTTTAAGAAATTAGGAATGAGAACACTACAATGGACTCACATTCTCAGGTTGCCATAAACGGTCAGATATTTTGGTTGACACTCGTTCAGTTGAACGTTATGTAAAACACTTTATAATCAGTACCTAGCTTTTACTTTGCCGTCATGTGAGATCTGAAAATACGTCACCATTCATGTAACCTAAGTACACTGGGTACACTCCCAGAACAATATGGCTGCTATTCTGTCTAATCATGTATCTTTTTCAGATTGCAGCACAGTCAGAGATAAATGCAGTTTGCATCTTATTCTATTCAAAATACCTGTGCTAATTGCAGAACATTCCATGAAAGGTTCAGTGGTGTCAGTTCAGCTGCACCTAGGGGCAGGTAGCTGTTTGGAGTGGAGTAACACATTATGACTTAGATGTTCTCTATTCAAAATTATTAAAATCAGGGTTGATAGTCTAGTCCTAGCTTAGTTCCCAGTGAGACACCTGCATCATAATGGTCTCTTCATCTTATGACCAATCATTATGTTGTCCATCTTTTGACCAATCATAAGGGTCTCTCCATCTTCTGACCAATCATTCTGGAGTCTCTATCTTCAGACCAATCATAATGATCTCTCTATTTTTTGACCAATCATAATGCTCCCCTTGTATCCTGACTATTCGTAATGCTCAAATGGCTTTATCTCTTTTCTCAACAGAAAAGTACAAAGACCGCGATGGAGTTGGGCAGAACGTTTGGAACGTTGTTCTCCGACATCTCGTTCAGGCAGAAGCTTCTGGAAACCAAGACCCAGGAGGAGTTTAAAGAAGCGTTAGTTTTTCAACGACATCAGCTTACCGCAGCCAATCAGCAGCCTACTGCCGTGGAGGAGGAGGAGACTGACCCTCACTCCCATAAACCACTGAAGGTGAGTGTCCCTGTGTGTGTGGTTCCTGTTCTACTTCCTGAATGAGAACCTGTGTGTGTGTGGTTCCTGTTCTACGTCCTGAATGAGAACCTGTGTGTGTGTGGTTCCTGTTCTACGTCCTGAATGAGAACCTGTGTGTGTGTGGTTCCTGTTCTACGTCCTGAATGAGAACCTGTGTGTGTGGTTCCTGTTCTTACGTCCTGAATGAGAACCTGTGTGTGTGGTTCCTGTTCTACGTCCTGAATGAGAACCTGTGTGTGTGTGGTTCCTGTTCTACGTCCTGAATGAGAACCTGTGTGTGTGTGGTTCCTGTTCTACGTCCTGAATGAGAACCTGTGTGTGTGTGGTTCCTGTTCTTACGTTCTGAATGAGAACCTGTGTGTGTGGTTCCTGTTCTTACGTCCTGAATGAGAACCTGTGTGTGTGGTTCCTGTTCTACGTCCTGAATGAGAACCTGTGTGTGTGGTTCCTGTTCTTACGTCCTGAATGAGAACCTGTGTGTGTGGTTCCTGCTCTTACGTCCTGAATGAGAACGTCAAGCAAAGTGAGGAAAGCTTTCTTTCTCCCTCTCTTCTTTCTTTCTCTTCTTCAAATGTTCTTTTTCTCCCTCCTTTCCTCTCTGTTTTTCTCCATCATTCTTTCCATCAGTACCATCTATCAGCATCAGTTCCAGCCTGTCAGTCTTCTTCAGTCATTATTGACCTCACATCTCTCAGCATCAGATTACTCCACACACACACCTCTCACGAACACACAAACCTCTCGCAAGTGTTTTTTTTCTCGGACCAAACCTCTCCTCAATGCAAAGTCATCATTATCTTGTTTTTGTCCTTGCCACCCACACCTGATTGGACAAGGTTGTTGTTTTGGACAGGAGTGTGGTGTAAATAACAACAGAAGGCTGTATGGGTGGGGCTGCCATAGTGGGTGTGTTTCACAAGTGCAAAGGAACTTAACTTTGAACCATCTTGTGTTCCCTCAATGTAATAAGTTAGGACCTTTCATTTCAATTCTGTTTCTTCATTGACAAAACGTGGGACCTTCATTTTGAACGCACTTGTTTCTCCAGTTTAAAGACTTCTTCAGAGCCGGTCGGGGGATCTATGAAGACCTGTGTCGCAGACTGCCGTTTTACACCTCAGATTTTACCGACGGTAGGTCTCAATGAGTACCTACATATATATATTCAGTGTTTTTTGCCTGCATGTACAGGCAAACAACAACTGTAACTAAATATGTGTTGAAACGTATACTGAAAGGAGGTGAGGTTTTTTAAAGATCTTATTACAATATTCAGATCACATTTGTAGCACACACGATGTATTAACTCTATGATTCCCCGGCTGGAACAAAGCAGATAGCGTTGTCCTCTTCACCCCCTCTTTTCACCCTCTTTTTACCCTCTTCACCTCCTATTTTCACCTCCTATTTTTACCCTCTTCACCCCCGCTTTTCACCACCTCTTCTCCCCTCTTTTCCCCCTCTTCACCAATTATTCACCTCCCCCTCTTCTCCTTTTTTTCTCCCCCCTTCACCTCCTCTGTGCAGGGATAGTGGGCAGTAATAAGGCCCTGCTGAAGTACCTGACAACGGCCATCTTCCTTTACATCGCCATCCTCCTCCCCGCCATCGCGTTCGGCTCCCTCAACGACGAGAGCACCCGGGGCGAGATGGGTAGAGGCAGCACACACAGCCGACACACACCAATTGTACACACACACAGATAGCCACAACACTACGCTATATCAGTGTGTGTGTGTGTGCGTGATTCCCCAGATGTCAAGAAGACCATAATCGGCCAGAGTATCGGGGGGGTCATCTACTCTCTGTTTGCCGGGTCACCGTTGGTCATACCTCTCACCACCGCCCCCCTGGCCATCTTCATCAGTGGTAGGTCTCTGTCTCCTCGTCCTCATCAGTAGTAGGTCCTTGTCTCCTTGTCTTCATCAGTAGTAGGTCCCTGTCTCCTCGTCTTCATCAGTGGTAGGTCCCTGTCTCCTCGTCTTCATCAGTGGTAGGTCCCTGTCTCCTCGTCCTCATCGGTAGTAGGTCCCTGTGTCTTCGTCTTTATCAGTGGTAGGTCCCTGTGTCCTCGTCTTCATCAGTGGTAGGTCTCTGTCTCCTCATCTTCATCAGTGGTAGGTCCCTGTCTCCTCGTCTTCATCAGTGGTAGGTCCCTGTCTCCTCGTCCTCATCAGTAGTAGGTCCCTGTCTCCTCATCTTCATCAGTGGTAGGTCCCTGTCTCCTCGTCCTCATCGGTAGTAGGTCCCTGTCTCCTCATCTTCATCAGTGGTAGGTCCCTGTCTCCTTGTCCTCATCGGTAGTAGGTCCCTGTCTCCTTGTCCTCATCGGTAGTAGGTCCCTGTCTCCTCGTCTTTATCAGTGGTAGGTCCCTGTCTCCTTGTCCTCATCGGTAGTAGGTCCCTGTCTCCTCATCTTTATCAGTGGTAGGTCCCTGTCTCCTTGTCCTCATCGGTAGTAGGTCCCTGTCTCCTCGTCTTTATCAGTGGTAGGTCCCTGTCTCCTCGTCCTCATCGGTAGTAGGTCCCTGTCTTGACATCTTCATTGATGGTAGGTCCCTGTCTCCTCGACTTCATCAGTGGTAGGTCTAATTAGGGTTCCAAATAAATAAACAGACCCAATCTGCAATCAGTCTGATGTTTCAGGCTCTCTGCTCAACAAGACGGCCTGACTCACTAACGATCTGATGTTTTATTTTGGAATCTGTTTATTTACACATACTGTACATTATCAGTCTATAATGAGTTGTTTGGGATGTCAATGGTACTGCTGGCTGGAGTCTGAGTGCATGTTCCAATAATAATGTTTCTGATGCCCACTGATGGACTTTTAATATACTGGATGTTTGTTTAGAGGCTTTCTGATAATGATACTATCTGAGTATCTGGGTGTAATGGCCTTGTTTCAGAAGGTGTTTGTCTGTTTTTATAGAGACTGGTTGGGTAACAGTTCTTTGTCTGTGGAAAAACATGGTTTGTTGTGTTTGTGAAATATTCATTTATCTGAGTACAAATACCCATCAGGATATAAATCTATTTTGCACAGCCAAACGATCTCCACATAATAGCGGTGGTTTCATTTGTTGTTCGAATAAAGTCATTCATGAGCCCTCTAGGTTTGTAAATGTTCATAGGTTTCAAGGAGAACCCTTTAGAGTTCCACTTAAAACCCTTTGTGGAAAGTTTTCTACATTCACCACAAAAAGGTTCCACCTGCAACCGAATGGAATATTCAAATGGTCCTTATATGGGAAATTCTTTATCCTTTTGTCCAGCATTATTTGTCATTGTGTTCAATTCTCATGGGGGGGCGGTTTCAGAAAAGAAAATAGCAGAGCATGTGTGTACTTAAATATCGCATATCTCCGATTTTTTTTAAAGAATCTACTACAGTATCAGAATTTACTTTATTTGCTACGTACATGTCACCCACACTCCGGAGGTTTATTTGGGACCGTTCAGAACAACGCTGGTCTCACCGTGCCCTTCCAATCAGCTCTGTGCACGTCCCTGGCTGTCGTATCTGACAGCCCACCGGGGGCCTCAGTAGTTTGGAGGAGAAGCTGTCCAGCAACTGCCGGAACTGGACACTTTACCCCAAATGCTGCCAGTGGAGCCCTCTGCTCCAGCCTCTCTACTCCTCTACAGCCTCTGTAACGTGTCCGTGTCTGTCAGACGTGGTGGGGAACGTACTGTACACTCGAACCTGGGTCAATGGCAAACCCTTCATGGTAAAGTCCCATTGATTGCATTCCATCATCAAACCGGAGTTAACGCGGTCCTTTCTAACGTATGAAGCTATCAGCTATTGTATTATGTTAAGCTTTCAGCATGGGCCTTAAATGCATAACGTACGGTGGAAACGGGAACATCAAGGTCTCCGCGGGTGGACTTGTAGCCTGGAGATTGTCCATGCTAAAATATATATTTCTCTCACATCATTGTATACAGTTGCCTTAATATGTTTTGAATATTAAACAAATCATTGTGTTTTTAAGGGGAGTAGAAATCATCTAGAAAATCAATCTCGCCGGAAAGTGTTTGCAAATGAAAAAAAGCTATGTTCCGTATTTTTCTTCCTACAATCCGTTCCCCAAAGAAGGCAGTGCTTTGCTGATCCCTGGCACAAAAACACAATGTCTGCCAGTGGCTGCAGAAGTTGACCCACTTTCATCTGGCATGCAATAAAAGTCTCCTTTGTTCCCCTGCTACAGCTACTACTACTAGAACCTACTGGCTGATCAATCAGTCAAATGTATTCATAAAGTCCTTTTTACATCAGCAGTTGTCACAAAGGGCTTTTGCAAAACACCCAGCCTGAAACCCCTTTGAGCATGCGACAACAGGTTTGAAGCACGGTGGCTTGGAAAAACTCCCTATGTGGGCCGGATTATAGGAAGAAATCTAGAGAGGAACCAGGCTCAGAGGGATGACCAGACCTCTTCTGGCTGTACTAGGTGATCACACACTGTGTTCTGTGTTTCCAGTGATTCGTGGTATCTGTGATGACTACGACCTGGACTTCCCGGCATTCTACGCCTGCATTGGTCTCTGGAACTCTTTCTTTCTGATTCTGGGAGGCATCTTTAATGTCTCACTCCTGATGAAGCTGTTTAAAAGGTATAAGATATAACGTTGTTTATAAATGATACACTGAAATGTAATATACTAAGCAGAACTCTATTTATTGCTATACATATCATCACCGGGTGGTGTCTTAGTACACCATGTATTACTCTAGAAAACATGGTATCTTAGTAAACCATTCAAATGCTCTGGAAAACCTGGTGTCTTAATAAACCATCTATAAGCTCTAGAACACCTGGTGTCTTAATAAACCATCTATAAGCTCTAGAACACCTGGTGTCTGAGGAAATAATTTCTACTCTTTAGAACCCCGGGTCTCAATTCCACCTGCAGTAAGCCAACAGGATTTCTGTGTCAAGTTGAACATTATTGAAGAAACTAAGATGTGAAGAATTGCTGAAGAGTCGTTTCTTATTACTTGGAAGTCATTTACAAATAAACATATGGAAAGTGGTTTGATAATTATTTTTTAGTTGGTTTTCAGACTTGTTGCTCCAAGCCATATAAAATTCATTTCAAACATGATAATGATTTCAAAGGCGGTCTTCAATTATCTTAATTTTTGTATTTAAGTAGCACTGATTAAATTATCGTTTGACTTCAGGCAATTGGTATCAACATTTTCAAAATGTCCACCTCATCAGTTGTAAATTGTAATATTGTTTGATATGTGTAGTTGTTATCCTAGTGGGACAGAGGGGGGGCACCAAAGGAAGCAGACAATGACAATTTCCTGTCTTGTCTTCGATGTCAAGACACCTTGACAACTTAACTGTGTTGGCCGGGTTGGTTGGTAGATTTTGTTATTATTATTTTACTGCTGCGACCATCGATGCTTGGAACTTGGTGTTCTTCTCTTGTTAATAAACCTGGCAGAAGGTCCCATGTCTTCAAGCTTGCCCTCCTCCTTATCCTCCTCCTCTTTCTCCTCCTCCAACTCCTCTTCTACTTCTACTCCCACTTCTTTTTTGTGTTCTTCTTCTTCTTGAGTTTGTTTCGGCTGTCTCCTGTACATGTGTGTTGTCATTGTTTGTTGTTGTGTTCCAGGTCTACAGAGGAAGTCATAGCCCTCTTCATCTCCATAGCCTTTGTAGTGGACGCTTTGAAGGGCACCGTTAAAAGTAAGAAGGACGACAGGCTGCTCAGCTGATCTGTGCAGTTACCAAGTGCTGCAAGTTGGACATTCTACTCCATGTAGCGTTTTTACTCACAACGACTTTTCTGGACCTTTAAGCACCAGGTCTATGTTGACACTTACAGAACCGATCCATAGGCCCGATGGCGCTGCTGAGCGATTGTTCGTTTTGTGTTTGCTGACAAGCTTGTCCTCACCTGGTTGCCTCCCGTTCCCTCCAGTCTTTCATAAATACTACCACGCCTCGACGCTGACCAATGGGAGCGCGGAGGCCTTGCCGCAACAGGAGGAGGGTCAGGGTGTGGCCCCGCTGGCAGGTAACGGGACAGGTGACGGGGCGAGAGGGGCGTGGCTTAGCTCCAGCTCGCTGCCTCTCCAGGACTCCTTCATCCATTGCACCCGGGAGAGGCCGGTCCTGTGTCTGCTGCTGATGCTGGGAACCCTGTGGCTGGGCTACACCCTCTATCAGTTTAAACGGAGGTAAGGTACAGGAGTGGGGGTGTGGCCTCTCCATGGGGTTCCTGTTCACTGTGTGTATGTGTGAGTGTGTTCCAAATGGCACCCTATTCCCAAAGTAGTGCACTACTTTCGACCGTGGCCCTAATGGGGATAGGATGCTGTGAGTGTGGAATGGCCCGTCTTCTGTTCCTTAAGCTACATTAAATGTAGATAAAGATCGGTCTTTAGTTGGAACGCAAGATTGTTTGCATTCCAACTTTCCATCTTGAGGACCTCTGTGTCTGCTAGCGATCCGTTCACCCAGAACATGACACATGCTTTGATTGGTTTGATTCATCCAGTCAACGGAGATGGCTACAAGAGTTGGTATATTGTTCAGAACAATTCTTTTTTTTTCTTGCCCAGATGTAAACGTGGTAGTTACACTAACTAGCTAATGTTAGTTACTTCCCTGGCAGTACTGCTGGACGTCCAGGAAAGCGAAGGAGACGGTCTCTGTCTCCTGATGCTGCCTTGCTCCTTCTTTCTAATTTAGTTATTGTCATGTCATGTCATTTCTAATGTTAGTTCGATGAAATATGTTTTCATAGGAATATACTTGGCCATGTTAGCTAACCAGCGAAACATAGTGACGAATCGGTTCCAGGGAAGACTCCTCACTGTCAGCCAGGAACAGCAACACTGGAACTCTGGTTCTTCACACTGGCTGGTCGTCATGTGTCCCTAGGGAGGCAACAACAGCTAGTTGTCATGAAACTATGAGATCCAGATGGTAGAAAACATTCCAAGCTACCAATCAAAACTGAGTTGCCCTGGGGTCCACGTCTCACTGCCTCGCAGTACAGGCCCATGCAGAAGGTGGTGCAAACAGGCTCAGCCAATTGGGTGGACAGATGGATGTCTGAACAGGGTCGCTTTGTCTCATTGCAACTCCTTGTGGTAGGTCAGGCACAATGCAAGCTCAATTGTGGTTACTGGCAGGGGAGCGCGCTCTCCTCCGGGGTTAATGTAACGAGAAGCAGAACACGGTGGCGAGACGTGGCATTGGACGACATCTACACTTCAAACGCGCTATGGGGCAAAAACTGCCAAATTAGAAATTGGAAGCGTTGAATAAAGGGATCAGATATTCATGGGTGGTAAGTCCTGATTGTGACGCTCTTCAGCCAGACTCAACGGCGTCAGGGAAAGGAGGAACCATCTGAACTGCCGTAAGGTGGCAGTGACCTGCAAGAGGGAGAATTGCTTGTTGTCTCCTCTTTGTCACTTGCACCTCCCTCTGTCCCTGTTCTCCCACAGCCCGTTCCTCCATGCCAAGGTGAGGGAGGTTCTGTCGGACTGTGCCCTGCCCATCTCCATCCTGACCTTCTCCTTCATTGGATCCTACCTGTTTAATGACATTGAGCGTTGGTACCTCTTTCTTCCCACTCTCCTCCTCTCCGATCCTTTTCTTTCTGCTCCTCACTCCTTTTACCTCAAATCCACTAGTCCACTGTCCTCAACAGCCTAAAAGTATTGTTTCCGTTTTGAGTGCTGTCTCTACCCCCGAAACCAAACCAACATCTGTGGCCTCTTCCTGCTTCAGTTCCAGTGTTCAACTTCCATAATGGTCCGATGTTCAACCTGGCTCCCTTTGAGAAGTTGTCTGCAATAAACGTTCTGAGTGCCATGGGGCTGGGCTTCCTCCTGGCTGTTCTCATCTTCATCGACCAGAACATTGTGGTGTCTCTAACAAACGCTCCAGAGAACAGGTATCATTCACCACCTCCTGTGTTGAGTAGAGGAAGAAAGGATGAGATGTCGTTATGGTGACCGGGAGGACACAGTAGATGTTGTTATGGTGACTGGGAGGACACAGTAGATGTTGTTATGGGGACTGGGAGGACACAGTAGATGTTGTTATGGTGACTGAGAGGACAGATACAGTAGGTGTCATAGTGACTGGGAGGACAGAGACACTAGGTGTTATAGTCACTGGGAGGACAGACACTAGGTTTTATAGTCACTGGGAGGACAGACACTAGGTGTTATAGTCACTGGGAGGACAGACACTAGGTGTTATAGTCACTGGGAGGACAGAGACACTAGGTGTTATAGTCACTGGGAGGACAGAGAGAGTAGGACCCTGTTATCTACAGTTTGTGACTTTAGAGAGGTGCCTATGCTCATGGCCTTAGTTCCGCCTTGTCAGGTCTGTGTGTGTATTTTTCAATGTGTGTGTGTCTATGTCGATATGTGTGTGTCTTTCTATGTGTGTCTTACTGTGTGTTTTTCTGTGTGTGTGTGAAC
Organism: Novumbra hubbsi; assembly: GCA_016801125.1. Taxonomy (NCBI): domain Eukaryota; kingdom Metazoa; phylum Chordata; class Actinopteri; order Esociformes; family Umbridae; genus Novumbra; species Novumbra hubbsi. The sequence goes on from JACXGK010009270.1 coordinate 17,081, forward strand.
CAGGTTGCTGAAGGGCACAGCGTACCACTGGGACCTGATGCTCTCTGGACTCATCAACATTCTGATGTCGGTTCTGGGGTTGCCATGGATGCATGCTGCCTTTCCCCACTCCACTCTGCACGTCAGACAGCTGGCCTTCGTGGAGCAACGAGTCGAGGGGGGACATCTTTATGAGACGTGAGTTACCATGTTTTCATTATTACAATCTCAGTCTTAGTAATTCCCAGGATTTATAAGTGAGGGGCTTCCAGGTGGTGACGCGACTAAGGCACTGCATCACCGTGCTGGGGCATCCACCTCAGTCTAGGTTTGAGCCTCGTCCTTGCCCCCAAAACACCTGACATGTTCCTGACAGGGAACCAAAAGATCGGTAGGGTGAGTTAGGTGAAAATGGGACACTTTCTCAAAATGTGCTTTTCTGAACACTGTACGGATTCAGGACTTTTTTTTTACCCCAAACAGGAATTTCAAATAGCTTAAGAAAGGGGGGTTACTATTGTGGTCCGTTGTATGTATTCAGGGTGGGATACTATTGTGGTCCGTTGTATGTATTCGGGGGGGATACTATTGTGATCCACTGTATGTATTCAGGAGGGATACTATTGTGATAGACTGCATGTATTCAGGGGGGGTTACTATTGAATCTGAATACTTATATGTTTAGGACATCATCCTCACAAAAATTTTGAAGATCTGCATATCTAGGGCATTGCTCTCACAAACAGGACATTATCCCAGAACAAAATATAAGCCAAATGCAGTTCTACATTATCCTTGCAAACCCATCTTACCATGCACATACCATTTGCAAATAATGTTCTGCCAAAAAACATGTAACCCAGAAATAAAGAATCATAGTTAGAGTTGTACAGTGTACACCCACTTGGATGAAGACATTATTAAGAAACATAAATTAATGTTTCTGGGTACTAGTTCAGTTACAGTGCATTCACTGTACACTGATTCACTAGTGTTGTGTTACAAAACAAATTGGTCAATTAAATGAGGCTGCCCTCGTGTGGAATATTTGTGTATTGCAACCTAACCACACTTTAATCATCTTAATTATTGCAAGTAATTTTGGTCACATTACATTATAACAAATGGTCTCATGACATTATAACAGATTTTCTATTAGTAGCATAATATAATCAATGTTTTGTTGCTCACATTACATTATAACAGATGTTCTATCAGTAGCATAATATAATCAATGTTTTGTTGCTCACATTACTTTATAACAGATGTTCCATTGGTAGAATCTCATTATACGAGATGTCAGTTTTGTTAAATTATAGTGGGTGTTGATAGCAGCAGATGTTCACATAACAGGGGTTCTGTTAGGTACATTGCATTTTAGATGATGTTGCCACTAGTGTAGTGATAGTCTTGTATTTCAGACCACGCATTCAATTAGATGAGATATTAATAAGAATACTTTCAAAAACGGATTGGTGATCTTTTAAAGCTTGTTTTTCTTATTTAAAATATTTGAACTAATGTTTATAATCCGTCTGTATGCGCTCCTACCTCTACATTTGATTGGTAATGTTTATCTTCATCAAATGTGTCATTGTTTTTTCCAGTCTTGTGGTTGGATAGAAAGCTGGTTTAGGAGTTAGCCAAATGAACCAGAGTGAATAGAACAATGCGCTACATTTGGGTCTTTCATAGTTAATAATCATTTTGAAACTGCACCCAGAATACACTGCACAAAAATACAAGGGAGCACTTAAATCACACATCGGCTCTCGATGAAGGAACTGTACTAAAGATCAAAATCTTTAATGGGTCTGGGTTCATGCCCTTCTACGGCCCTGTCCAGCTCCCCTCGCGTAACGGCCCGTCTCCTGGTATCTCCTCCATGCTCTTGAGACTGTACAGGTAGACACTGCACACCTTCTTGCAACGGCACGTATGGATGTGCCGTCCTGCAGCAGCTAGACTGCCTGTACAACCTGAATGGGCTGCAGGTGTCGCCTCATGCTACTAGTAGTGACAAGGACATTTACAAAATGCTAAAATGGAGAAGAATCGGTCAGAAAGGATAAGGAGAGAGCCAGTGTCTATGGCCACCACCTGCAAAACCATTCCCTCTTTGGGGGTTGTCTTGCTGTTGCCTCTCCAGTGCACCTGTTGTCACTTTCATTTGCACCAAAACAGGGGACATTGATTCACAATTGCTTATGCTTCCTAACTGGACAGATTGATATCCCTGAAGTTTATTGACTTAGAGTTATACTGTGATGATTACGTGTCCCTGTAATTTTTTTTTAGTAGTGTAGATAATGATGATTAAATCAACCATGTAAAAAGAAGTTGACATTGAGATGAAATAAATAATGTCTCTCAATTACATTTTGCCAAATGAGTTGCAGAAAAAGTCCCGTTAGATATATATATATATATTTTTTTTTTTGTTCCTTATCATTACTAAATGTACATTTGCCCTTGATTACAAGATGTTTAGACGTTTAGAATTATAAGCATTTACCCAGACTTCATTTCAGTATGTGTGTGTGTGTGTGTCTCCAGTATTGTCAGTGTGAAAGAGACCAGGTTGACATCGCTAGCGGCCAACATCTTCATTGGTGTGTCGGTGTTCCTGTTACCAGTGCCTCTCCAGTGGATCCCTAAACCTGTCCTGTATGGCCTGTTCCTCTACATCGCCCTGACCTCTATAGACGGGAACCAGATGTGTGACCGCATGGCCCTGCTGTTAAAGGAACAGGTGAGTGAGCACCCGCCAGAAAGAACTGCATAGTGACCGCACGGTGACCACACGCCAAAAAGAGCTGCATAGTGACCGCACGGTGACCACACGCCATGAAAGAACTGCATAGTGACCGCACGGTGACCACACGCCAAGAAAGAACTGAATAGTGACCGCACGGTGACCACACGCCAAGAAAGAACTGCATAGTGACTGCACGGTGACCACACGCCAAGAAAGAACTGCATAGTGACCGCACGGTGACCACACGCCAAGAAAGAACTGCATAGTGACCGCACGGTGACCACACGCCAAGAAAGAACTGCATAGTGACCGCACGGTGACCACACGCCATGAAAGAGCTGCATAGTGACCGCACAGTGACCACACGCCAAGAAAGAGCTGCATAGTGACCGCACAGTGACCACCCGCCAAGAAAGAACTGCGTGGTGACCGCATTCAATAAAGCACGGCGTAAGGACTGCGTGGTGACCATAACAACTGTGTATTGATCACACTGTAACCGAATGCCCTACTCCTCAAAGAACGTTTGTTGGTCATAAACCTTCTGCCGTGTGACCATGATGACCACAGGTCTTTGTTGATGTAACCTGTCTACCATCCTCTATGCCCGGTGATAACCAGCACCGATCAACAGGTCTTCGTAGATGTAACCCGTCTACCATCCT
>JACXGK010009271.1:6147-20416 GCA_016801125.1 Novumbra hubbsi
GTTTGTAGTGTTGCTGTTTGTTCCCCTTTCCAACACAGGTGCCGTCAATCCCTTCAATCAAGTTCATCTCCCTCCCGTTATTCTGTTCAGCTGGTTCCTGCCCCCATCAACCAATCACATCCTTCCATCCGCAGTACAAGATCCCTCCATTCACCACCCCGTCAGATCGCTATCTCTTGTTCGCTAGATCTCAATCTCTCTCTTGTCTCTCTCTCGTTTTGTTCACTGTGGTCTGGTTATTGAGAGTTCTTGTTAGTTAGTTAGTTAGTTAGTTAGTTAGGGGATTGTGGTTTGTTTTGTGTTGTATGGTACCTGTTCTGTGAGTGTACATGTTCGTAGGTTTAACCCTGGTGAATGTTTGTTTTCCCCAATAACCCTTTGTTTGTTTATTCCCAAGGGGGAAGGGGACCGCACCCTGGGAGTGTGTAGGCAAGAGGCCCGCGGGCATACATTTTCCCGTAGGAGTACTTTGTCTATGCACACTAGGTAAGACCTGGGCGGACCACCCCTTGTATTTCTTAGCTTAGCCAGGGGAAGTTATTATTTTGTTAGGCAAGTGTTGGTTAGGGGGTTTTCTGACATTTTGCTTTCTTTGCTTTGGTGCTGCCCAGCCCCTTTCCCCAATTTTACCGTGTTTGTGTTACGTGGGTGAATAAATCACCTGCACGGTACCGTTAGTTTGTTGTCTTCCTCACTTGCACCTCACGACCCCATACCTTATTTCTATTATTTCACACGGGTGTGCACGCACAGCAGGGAGTTACGCTCCCTTGTCAAAAGGCGTGCGTAACACATGTTAAAAGCCCAAAGGGAATCATTGCAATAACTGAGACAAACTAAAGCTGTGTTGTCACCTTCAGAATCATCTGAAGTTATCAAAAGAACACTCTTCAAGAAGGTGGACAACTTCCCCAGAAGTTCCTGCAGACAATCCTAAGATAGTGGAAAATGGAGATCTGCAGAAAAGGAGAATCTTCAGAAAAAGACAGAAACTTTGACAACGCATAGAGCATCAGCTCTGTAGTTTTACAGCCATCAGGAAAGTTGGATTTGACATGGTTCCATCTGCAATGAATTGAAGAACCTGAAACCTAAAACTTTTTCATTCACAATCTAATTTATCTGCTCAGAATATGCAGAGGCTTTAGAGGTAAAACCATTAGAGAACGCAAAGCTTTTCTCCCAAAAAAACCTTGCCACCTTGAAAAATACAGTACCATTGCAGCAGAATGTCATAAATGTGTAATTGATCGCCCCAATCAAACTATGTATCCTGATCAAGGCCAACTGGATCTCTACCATGTTTTGGGAAAGGCCCGTCTTGAAATGAGAAGAGACATTCAGGTGATAAAAATTAAAGCCCCCACACAAGTCTGTATAGAAACCTTGCCACGTCAACAACAAATTTAAATCACTCCAAACTTGGCTAGTCAATAACTGTCATTTGATGAGTGGCCCTTGAAACCAGTCATTATTTTTGTATCCCTGAAACCGAAAATAAAACGAAAATGTAGCAAACATTGAAGTTGTGGTGAAGTGGTTAGAAGTAGTAACTTATTGACGGCAGTTTTACTCTTCTTCAGCTTTTGTAAGCACTTTGTACTTAGTACCATCTGTTGGCAGTTTGATTGTATAACACCTTGTTAATTACATTTATAACACCTTGTTAATTACATTTGTTTTATGGTATGTAAAGACATAAACAAGAGATGAAAAAGGTTAGGCTCATCACTTCATTTGATCATCACTTCATGGTAAATGCCACCGTTTTATTTAGTTAAAGTACATTATGAGTTATTAGATTTTCAAGTAAATGTGTTGTATTGACAGTTCATTTTTCTTACCATTAAGTATTTCTTGATGTTAAGTAAACAGATATATGTGTGCAGTGATTCTATTGATTGATCCTGACTCTTAAAATTGTTGACTTTGGCTGACTTTTTACATTTGGTTACACACACCCAAAGGAAGACAGTACACAGACCACAGATAAGCCTGATCCCACAGGAAATGTGGGACAGTTTGAAGACTATTTGGTGGTTGGTCCTTAAACCATGAAATGACATTGAATCAAACAAATCATCTCCAATGATTTAATTCCCAAACGTAATGTAATATGCTGTATTCATAAATATACATATATACATGTATACACATAGAAGCCATCTAGTAGATAATTGAATCCAATGCAATTCACAGTCAGACTGTAAGTCTGCCTTCACCATTTATCCTTGACTTTCCCACCAGCTGGGAAACGCACCCCATTCACCCAATCCATTGAACGCACCTTTCACAGCAGATCCTAATTACCTGAGTACTAATCAGCTGATGCCACTCACCAGTGTTCCCTCGTCTGCCAGTCTCTATCTAAGCCTGGTCTAACCCACAATCATAGGCTATAAGAGTTCTAAGTTTTCTATTTCTTGTTAAAAGAAAAGTGTAGCAATGCCGTTAAAGCTTGGTTCTGTTTAAAGCCATCTGACATCATTAATGCTTTTCCATCCCATGGCATGAACACTGTTTTATTTGGAGACTGTGACAGTCACTCACACAAAATAAAAATAAACTTTTTTTTTGCCTCAGACAGTGAGAGTAATATTCCTGCTATGTGGTTGCAGAGTGGACTGGTCTTGACCAAAACTGATATAAAATTAGAATCATGCCATGTGAGAATGACGTCGACCTGAAGTTCAGAGAAACACTGGTAGACACATTGGAACATAATACAATCTCCAGTCATAGCTATCACCCTAACTTGACCTGGGGAATGGGTGTGGGCATACAATGAAGCTAGTGTATATTAAATTCTTGAACAGTCGTGATTGACGAATCAAGCTTATGTTTGGAAATGGGGGGGGGGGTTCCTGACCTAATGCCATTTTATTTTTTCATTATTTATAATGAAGTAATGTTTTATTTTATTAATATTTTATGTGAATTATAGTGATGAAGTGAAGGTGAACTGAACATTCTCAGTCTCTAAGAGTGCACTACAGAGTTTTCATACTCAACCCACTCCTGTTTCCCAGGATAAGTAACTAGAAAAAAACTAATTAGCAATTATAATATATTCTGTATTTATTGTTAGAACAATATTTTTGTTTTTTGTTAATATGAATTATTACTTAAATTGAAATATTCAGTGTAATATACTTATACTTTTATGGTAAATTCTTCCCTCAATCTTGTCCAGTCTCCTAGTCTATGCCACTGAGAAGCATCCCCATAGCATGTTGTTCCCTCCGCCATGCTTCACCGTAGGATTGATATTAGTCACGTGATGTGCTGTACTTTGAATTATGCCTTTCAAAGACCTTGGAATATAGGCCTAATAATTTGATTTTTACAGAATGCAGAATAGATCAGCACTTTTTTTCACCATCTCAAGTAAAAACCGATAGTTATTGTCCTGAGAGGCCTCTAGAGGTATTACTCTTTAACATAAAATCTGAACTGGTTTGGCCACATATTAAAACCATATACTCTATGTACTTTAGTAGGACATGGAGGACACTACAGCTTCAGCCTCTGTTCAGCCTAACACCTCAGGAGATGTTAGTAAAGTCTAGCTATACATCATTTGATGTGTATGCGTGTAGGCCATGTAATTGAAAACTGACACAAGTAAATGAACAATTTACTGTGGATCGGATCTCTAAAGCCTGCCACCTGCTCCCCTTGCCTGGACTACCTCTTGACTACAACCCATAGTGTCTTCCGGCAGGGAACATAACACAAATGTGCAATAATTGCTTTAAAGCAACGCACACTATTGTAATGGCCCTGCATACCGTAGTTTTTTTACGACGTTCTGCATTACCAATATGGTACAGAATGCTTCTATTGGCAAAATATTGAAGGACAATACACAGTGTCTGTATTGGCGCAGTGTGACTTTGGAAATGTGTTCAGTAGATTATTGTGATAAATGATTGACGGCGTTGAAAAATGAGTATGCTTATAAAGATCTAGCTCTGAATGAGACAAGACATCAATTCATGGTCTGATAACTCTTTTTCAGCGCAGGTTGTCGAACAATGCGCTCATTTATGTCAATTTGATTTTCTTCAAACGGACAGGCTATGACATCTAAGGGAAGATCTTATACAACGCTGTGTACTACCCCCTTCACAGAACAAAGCAAACTGGCTCTAACCAGAATAACAATGAGTGAGAGGCCCTGGTGCACAACTGAACAAGACGTTTGTGTGTGTTCTGTTTGGGGACCGAGAAAGTAAAATAAGTTTGAGGTATTTGGATCACAAAAAAAGAACATTCTTGAGATGCAGATCTTATAAAAAGATGATTGAGGAGTGCTTGACGCCATCTGTCAAGCATAGTGGATGCAACATGATGGTCCGGAATTGCTGGAAATTTACTATTTGACCAAAGTTTGACACAATTATTATTTTAATTAAAACAAAATATTTCTAACCTTGTCAATTACTTACTTCTGATGCATTTTACTATATTTCCTATAAAAACTCAAGGACATTTAATAGTGACCCAAAACTATTAACTAGTACTGTAGTGTTTATTCATTCTGTTATCTAAAATATTTAACAACATGTTTTTGCTTGGTCATTTGCTTGGTCATTATTGGAAAAAAATCGATTTGATCAATTTTAGAATAACAATGTATCCTCCCTGACAGTGCTGCGTATGACACAGGTAGTCAACAGATCCTCCCCACCGGACTCGAGAGAACCATACTCTTCTGGCTACACTCATACCTAAACCAATCGTACCAACTACATCTCTCTTAATGGACATCATTTTTATTCAGCTACAGTCTCCCAGGGCTCTGTATTTGACCCCTTGCTTTTGATCAACAACCCCCCCCCCCCCCCCCGGTCAGATCCCCGTCACTTCAAACTTGACTTCCACTGCTGACGACACTCAAGAATTTTAGCACCAAATCTCTCACCAACCCACCATTGGTCAACATCGTATCCTCCCTGTCAACTATAAAAACATGGATGCAGCAAAACTTCCTCAAGCTCAACAGTGATAAAACGATACTACCAAACCAAAACTGATACCTTCAGTCTCACCATCGACTACATCATTCTCTCCATCTCATGCAAGCAACTTAGGCGTCATCCTGGACTTCGCCCTCAGCTTTGAAAAACACATGAAACTGACTGTCAAATCTTCATCCTTTTACCTCAACAATATTGCCAAGCTAAAGGGCTCTCTCGCTCTCGTACTGCTGCTGAAACCCTAATACATGCACCTAGACCTAATCTCCCCCCACTTAGACTATGGCAACTCTCTTCTTTTTGGCATCAACTCTGCATTTCTCCATAAGCAATAAATGGTCCAAAACTCAGCCAGACTTCTCATCCACAACAAGTTCAGGCAGCACATCACCCCCATCCTCTAGGAACGCCAATGGCTCCCCGTCCCTCAGCGCATTGATTCTACAATTCTTCTGCTCACCTATAAAGTCCTCCATCAGCTTGCTCCACCGTACCTATCTGATCTTATTCCCCAATACCATCGCTCTCGCTCACTCCGCTCTGCTACAGCTGGCCACCTCATCATCCCCCGGTCCAAGCTACGTAGCTTAGGGACAGGGCTTTCTCTAGGGCCGTTCCAAGGCTCTGGAACTCACCTCCACAATCAATCCGTGACTCTGAATCTGTTACCATCTTCATCTACCGTCTCAATCCTCATCTGTTCAAACAAGCCTATCCCTAGCCCTGAAACTTTTCCTTTGTCCAGAGTCACATCTGAGTCCTTTTCTCTAAGTTTGTCTACGTATTGTCTAATGGATATCCTCTGACGTTGTTTGTTTTTTACCAGATGTAAAGCATCTTTTTAAAGCATCCTGTCCCAGATGTGATGCGTGGAAGAAGGCGGACCAAGGTGCAGGAAGGTAAGTTGCAAGGTTTCAGTTTATTCCTTCAACTGTAATGTCCCAGCGTATCAGACGCGTCAAAATTATAAACAAAACGTACACTAAGGTACGCATGGAAAAAACACAAGGAACACACTTGTATGTCAAGGCTGAACTGAGTAGCCTGAAATCAGCACGTAGCTGCACACAAACAACAAGTAACTATCACGGACACGGAGACTAGAAACACAAGGGCTTAAGTACTGCGTTAACAGGCAGAGCCTGTAAGGAATCAGGGAAGGATGCGTTCACAGGACATGGGAAAAACAGGACACAACACACACGATGGTGACTAAAAGGCCGGCGACGTCGAACGCCGGAAGGCTACGCGAACAGGGGAGGTCCCGTCCTGTGACGGTACCGTGACACCAGAAATGCGCTATATAAGTTTAATGTATTATTATTTACTGAATTGACTAAATACTTTGAATGCACTGTAGGAGTGAGGGTTAAGGAAATGTTTCTTTCTTTTTTGTCACTCTGTGTCATTTGCTATGTACCCCATTTGTGTAAAATGAAACTTGATTGATCAAACATTGCGCATTCGCACAAGCAACTTTTATAATACATTACATAAATCATCCATACAATTTGCTGCTTCATAAGGAACGTCTTTTACTTGTGGAAAGTGGGGTTGCTACAGCCTCTCCAGTGGTAGCCTTAGCACCCCTGACAAGATTGTGAAAGTCTGTTTTAGCTTGGTATTGTCCACTATTAATCAGAACCCCCTAATAAAAACCTCTTCTTGCTTCTATGCACTTACGTTATATGACATTTAATTTGCTTTTCGTTGCACTGAAAAAAGATTTCTCAACCCCAGTAGCATGATTGTGGATAGATGTGGTCCTGTTAGCCATTGCAGATTTCCATTGACTGAGGTTTATTCTACCAAAATTGTAAACCATGGCATCATTTGTAGTGAAAGTGGCAGATATTTAAGAGGAAAGGGCATAGCAATTAAATACAAATATTTGTCATTTGAAGTTTGTTTATTGTGGCATTGTGTTTATTGTGGCATATGTACTGCCTGTTCGTGAACTATGTGAACGCCCCCAAACTCCAACTCTGTCATGAAGTTTTTTGAGAGAATGATGATGGTACTTTTGTAGAGCTAATCGCCAATGGCTGTGTGGTAACAGGATAGTTATTTTACCCTTTCATCTAATTTCAGGAAGAGCTGATCAAGGTCCAATTGAGATTGGTTTCCACCTTTAAACCATCCCAATTTGAGTGGGGTGGCAAGGTATGCCCCAGGAGAAATGAGGGTTAGCTGTTGTAATCTAAGAAACGTCAAAACGTTTGATGAAATTATACAATGCAAATGGAGCTTAAGTATGGAAATAATGATTTAGAAATAACTGTACATAGTGCCCCTATTTTAGGGAACCCAAAGCATTTAGACAATTGGAATCCCAGCTGTCTATTTTTAAGCAGGTGTGTTTGGTTGCATCAATAGTGCACGCAGAAGAAAGCTGTCAATGTCAAGATTTGTGGGCAGAACGTTTTGTTTTTCGCAGACCATGGAATTATACAATGGATGACCAAGGAATGCTCAACACAATGAACAAAAAGCAAACAACAAAGATAGGGCCAAAAGGACGCTTTACCATTGCTGTTGGATTGCTGCCGCATTGTGGGATTGCTGTTGTGCTGAACCTTTCGGAAATACCAAAAGAGCTACTCGCATCTGAACAGTCGAAGCTAAGTACAATCATGCCTTCACACTGTAGCTGTTGTAACTTTAACATGGAGGAGAACTATCGTCTTCTGGCAAAGTTAGTTAGTTTCAGTTAGTGTTGAATACAGCTGCTCTAATTTTAACTAGAACAAAAGATTTTTAGCACATTACTCTAGTACTAGCCTCTTTACATTGACTGCCTGTCAAGGCTAGGGCTGATTTTAAGGTTTTACTTTTGACCTATAAAGCAGTACATGGACTTGCTCCTACATATCTCTGGGAAATGATCCAACCATACATACCTACATGTAACCTAAGATTGCAAGACGCAGGCCTTCTCGTCATACCTAGAATTTCTAAACAAACAGCCGGAGGCAGGGCTTTCTCACATAGAGCTCCGCTACTGTGTAATAATCTGCCAATTAGGGTTAGAAATGCAGACTCTGTGCAAAGTGTCTACTAAAGTCGTATCTTTTCAGCATTGTTTTTGACTAGTGTAGCCTGGCCCAGGGGTTGAAGGTGAACGGAAAGGCTTGATACGGTCCACCCCTTGCTGTCTTGCTAGGTGGGCTCTCATCTCCACTGGGATGCCTGCTCTCCAATGCCACCTGAGGGTGGGAGTACGGCTAGTTCTCCTCCCAAACTTTAAGAAATGCACTCTTTAACAACTCCCTGTCTCCTGTCGCGTTGCAACTTAGAAGGACGTGAGGGCTCAGCCCACACCTGTGGAGTACCAGGCCCAGAAGACCTTGTCCCGAGCCCTCCTGGTTTTGCAGCAGAACAAGCTGATACCGGATGATTCCAGCTGCCACTCTGCTGAACCCCTAATCAACCCACCCTGGACTGTCCCTGTCCTGCAAATCTGGTCATGCTTGGGACCTAGATTAGGCTTAATAGACTATAGACACAGCCCATGTGAATTGACTAATTATTAATAGTATTCTTAAACATCACCCTGCACAGCCAGAAGAGGTCACCCCTTTGGCCACCCCTTTGAGCCTGGTTCCTCTCTAGGTTTCTTCCTACAATCTGGCCCCCAGAGGGAGTTTTTCCTAGCCAACGTGCTTCAATCCTGTTGTTGCGTGCTCACTGGGGTTTTTGGCTGGGTGTTTTGTAAAAGCACTTTGTGAAAACTGCTCATGTAAAAAGGGCTTCATAAATACATTTGATTGATTGATTTACCAGTTGAACTACATAAGATAGACTGTGAGGTGCAAAAACACTATAGTTTCCCTCTAAAACACAAATGCATAAAAATACAGAAATAAGCCTGGGTTCTGAGAAAATATATTGTGGACAGATGAGACATTCAGTACGATGAATGGTAAAGGTATACCTCCAGCTCACAACTTTGACCACGCCACCAATCCCGTAAATGCAACTCACCCCTCTAACATACCACCAATCCCTTAAACGCAACTCACTCCCTCTGACATGCCACCAATCCCTTTAATGCAACTCACTCCCTCTGACATGCCACCAATCGCTTAAACACAACTCACCCCTCTAACACACCACCAATCCCTTAAACGCACCTCACTCCCTCTAACACGCCACCAATCCCTTGAACACAACTCACCCCTCTAACACGCCACCAATCCCTTAAACACAACTCACCCCTCTAACACGCCACCAATCCCTTGAACACAACTCACCCCTCTAACACGCCACCAATCCCTTGAACACAACTCACCCCTCGGATCACATCCACCGGAATTCTAATCACCTGTTCACTCAACTGTTTCCCATCAGCTCCACTATCTGGTGTCATATAGTGGTCTCACTATATGTTCAGAGCACCTTTTCCTTTGTGAGGTATTGTTTGTTTCTCAGAAACTCAAAAGCCTTTTTGAACTACAATAGTTATTTGATATTGTGTACCGACCTGTTTCTACATGGTAACTTTTGATTAATTTGCCTTTGTACTTTTGTGTATGACCCTCTGTCTGTCTCTCGACTAAGCTTCCAACCTTCTCCTGTGGTATTTATTACAACATCTGCTACGTTCTGCACGTGTAATCAGCACACTGTACCTCCTCGTTTTCGTTACAAATGCAACAAAACTCATGTTGCTCTCCACATACTGATGGACTTCCCTGTAGATGAGGCACATATAAACAGCATGTTAAAGCATCTAGCCTGAATGTGAGGTTTAAACCTAGTTTATCATGTGTCTCAAAATCTTGAAGAAAAAAAGACTAGCTGCAAGGCTAAGCCAGCATGAAAAAATTAAGTAAAACTGGTAATTAAAAACCCATGTTGGTGTAATCCTAACAAGATTTAATACAACCCAACTGGTCAATAATTTCCCACCTCTAGGTTACCGAAGGGCCCAAATTAGGTTGTTTTTCGACCTAAATGTTTACAGTGTATGCTCCATAACCCCATACCCAGTAAACACATCTTAACCTTTACATCACTCTCTCTACACCCACAACCAAACCCACCAGGGTAGGGGGCTGGTGTGTTGGATGTAGCCCAGGCTTTGGAGCCCTGTGGCAGGGTGTGTAGTGACAGTCTACTGTGGAAAACCACCATACTCTTGGTTTGATGTGGGGAAATCCTGTCAGTTAATGGGAGAAACGGAAAAAGGGCCTCCTTAAGGTTAGGCTGGAAAACCCATGAGATCATAATTCCGATAGAGCGCTAGAGACGGTGGAAGAGCGAGACAGGGAGAGAGGGGAAAGAGAGCAGGGTAGGCTGTAAAAATGTTGTCAAATTTTGTGACTGATTAGCAACCGTTTCCAATTAGAGCGACGGAAAACCACACACACACATCGACTAGAGTTTTCCAGAAGCAGTCTAATTTGTGTCAGTGTTCACTTACAACAGAAGATTGGTCCTGTATGATCTCAGCGCAGACAAAGACCTGCATTTGTTTGCGTTCTTGCATGCCTGCTTATGTGTATGCGTGTGCTTGCCAGTATGTATGATTGTGTATGTGTGTGCCTGAATGCCTGTCTGTGTGTATGTGTGTGTGTGTGGCAGTCTGACAGCAAAGCAGGAGAGCAGAGGTCAGGCTAAGGTTGGGATGAAGTCAGCATGTAATTATGCTTCAATGAACCAAACGGGAAGTAATAAACACCAGATGCATGTTTTGGGACAACTTTTGGGTTAAAAAGAAGGCTGCACATTTGTCTCCCCTTCTACTTACCTACCCACCCCTCTCTGTCACGCGTTCTGTCCGTCTTACTCACCCATTCCCTGTATGTCTCAGTTAGTCTCCTTATATGCTGAGAAGGGGAAGACACAATGCAATAACCCACACAAAACAGCGGTCTGGAAACAAAAAGTAAAAGTTTAAAAAAACACAGCATCCGCACCAAATATAAAGATCATGAAGTCAGCCCAAATATTTCCTCTCACATTCTAAACAAGCCAGGTTGCTACAGATACCTGGCCAGCAGCCGAGGACAGAGATGCTCACTGAGAGTAGACAGGGAGGGGGGCACAACAGGTGGGTTCACTCGGCTGATGCAGCCACTGCCGCAGCCACTGACTGTGTTTGACAAAAAAAGAAATGAGAAAATATCAAGTGGCCTGTCACAAACACGAGGCAGGAAAAGGGTGAGACAGCCTGTCTGCCCCTCACCCTTTGTATGGGTAGTTCTCCCTCCCTCCTCTTTACTCCTCATCCGTCTCACTCAGGCCGGTTTTCCAGTCTGGCAGTCTGAGATACCATATCCGTATCCAGTAGCCCAGTGGTGCCTTGTGGGAAACCTCAGGGGAAGGCTGGAAAGAGTAGCGGGTAAGGCAGGGAGGGAGAGGTAACGGGTGATACAGGCACTGATAATGACACCAGCGAGTGTCCATCAGTCCATACAGACTGGAAGGGCAGTTTCTTCTTCATTTGGAATTGTCCACATATTCTGACTAGTTACACAGCTGGGCATTATTTACTGTATACCATGTAAGGATAACTTGGTGGACTAAATAAATGCAAAATATATGTAATTCTGCAACCACTGATAATGTTGGGTCTTATCAGTTTCCCTAGAGAATTATCAGTAACTGGTTTTGAGATTTTTAAACAATGACTTCTGATCAATACAAAATGTCTCTAACCTCTGAATATTATTCTTTGCCCACACCAAGCAAGCTTTAGAAAATTATGCTACACCAGTTCAACACAGTTCGGTTGACACCAGTTCAACAAAGTTAGGTTGACACCAGTTCAAAACAATTAGGTTGACACCAGTTCAACACAGTTAGGTTGACACCAGTTCAACAAAGTTAGGTTGACACGAGTTCAACACAGTTAGGTTGACACCAGTTCAACACAGTTAGGTTGACACCAGTTCAACACAGTTAGGTTGACAACAGTTCAACACAGTTAGGTTGACACCAGTTCAACTAACTGGTTGGTTGACACCAGTTCAACACAGTAAGGTTGACACCAGTTTAATACAGTTAGGTTGACACCAGTTCAACACAGTAAGGTTGACACCAGTTTAACACAGTTAGGTTGACACCAGTTCAACTAACTGGTTGGTTGACACCAGTTCAACACAGTTAGGTTGACACCAGTTTAACACAGTTAGGTTGACACCAGTTCAACACAGTAAGGTTGACACCAGTTCAACACAGTTAGGTTGACACCAGTTCAACACAGTTAGGTTGACACCAGTTCAACACAGTTAGGTTGACACCAGTTCAACACAGATAGGTCGACCCCATTTTCACAGAGGTTAATCCACACAAAGGGCTATCAATGCCTTCATTTTGTTTCTTGATCCTTCAGCGTGGGTTAGGTCATTACCTGGGGAGTGCTGGCAGAGCCACCCCAACTCCCTCACATGTATGATTTAATTAGAAGAATTAGACAGACTAACAAGTGTAAAAAGAAAATACAAATAAAATAGTATGTAACAAAGCATTAAGATTGTTATAGTAGATTTAAAAGAATCCCAGGACTAATCATGGAGATATTTATTATATAGTAACAAAACCCAAAAGTCAATGCAAACCAAGCCTTCAAAACTATTTTTCCATTTAAAAGTCACATAACTGTACAGAATGGAACTGTTGCTTTCTGGCTCAGTTGAGTCCATGCACACTTACACCACAGTATAAAAAAGGCTCGTAATACACGGCTTATGGGATCTCGTGAAAGTATTTATGGGTTATGGGCACCGGACATATTATAATGTAGGCAGGTGGATATTCAACTCAGCTAGGAAAAGCCTTAATTCTTCCAAATGGAATGAAGCCTTCTATTTGGAAAACATGTTATTTAAGGAAAGTTAAACTGTAACGGAGCATTGGAGCAAAAAACAAGTCAAGGTTATTGAGGAAACTCCAAGTCAGCCAGGCCTGGTGTGACAGGCAGTGAATCGGTGTGATTAGAACCTCTGTATGTTAACAGACACTCAACAGTCACCAATGCCGCCTCTCACCCAAACATATGGTTCTTTTAAAAACAACTCCCCCTCCCCTGCCTGTCTCTACCTCATCACAGAGAAGAATGATATGTTTTTTCCTGAAGGTCTTCCTCAGTGTACGCTGTGTGTGTGTGGAGGGGAGGGGGGTGGAGAGACAGTCATGCGGATGCAGCTGGACCTAAGGTGGGCCTCTGCCCCTCTCCCCCAGCCAGAGCAGAGAAAGATGTCTGTTGAGTGGAAATCCTCTTTAATACTTGCAGGACATCAAACGCTCTGGGCAAAAGTATGAAGATTAGAAAACTGCGTGTTGAATGTAGGCAATCAATTAGCTAAGTGGCCCCACTCAAGGAACAGGGATGTCCAATCCCGTTGGAAAGTTAAGATGAGGACATATAGTGGCCTGACCTAGCACTAAACAACCCAAAGTACTTTGCAACTGTGTATACTCTTTTGTGGATTTGTTTTCCAGGAGGTGCAGTTTACAGTTGATGTAATGCGTTGTACCCTATATTTTGGAGAGTTCTGCTAAACACAGATCCATTTATGGGCATTAACCAACTTCAGCTGGCTCTGCCTTGCGTATTAATGGCAACTTCTCAAACATCGGACTTCTTTCCTCACATCCTCCTAAAACAAACACACACAAAACAGACTGGAAACCAAAATCCAATTGTATATAGACTGTTTTATAGAGGTGTGTTTGTGTCTTCTCTGCAATGAAGCCATAAGTGTCTATCTCCAATGACACCTTATTCCTAACAAAGGTAGAGATCTTGACCTGACAAGACAAACACTGCCCCTAAATCAAAGGCGATAATTGAGTCCAGAGTTTCTGTCCTGGTCAGCAAGAACTTTCTTGTTATAGCCAACATCCATAAATTCTCTATAATGGAATTTGTCTCTGGATGACCAGTGTCTTTTTTTGTCTCTGGATGACCAGTCTCTTTTTTTCCCATTTTATCATGTAATAGGACTTGAACCCAGCTACTATCACATGAGACCATCTGTTCTGAATAACAGACAAAGGTGGAGTGAAACGGGTGGCCTTGTTGAAAGCGCTCCGGGAAGGCTGTGTTCTTCCTTTACTGACATAGCAAGATCCTATCAGGAAGACAGGACCCTAAACCAAACTGCTAAGGTGCCTACCCTAAACCAAACTGCTAAGGTGCCTACCCTAAACCAAACTGCTAAGGTGCCTACCCTAAACCAAACTGCTAAGGTGCCTACCCTAAACCAAACTGCTAAGGTGCCTACCCTAAACCAAACTGCTAAGGTGCCTACCCTAAACCAAACTGCTAAGGTGCCTAC